>ML304972.1:0-94084 GCA_005239505.1 Nicotiana paniculata
TCCTCTTCCTGAGTTTTCCAACCCAGATTGAGGATTTTCCATGGTGATGGTGTTATTGGGGGGAGGGTGACGTTGGCAGTGTAGGCAACACTGCTGGTAATCCTCTCGCAAATTCTTGCAAAGCTTGGCTCACATACTCTACAATCATTTTCTTTACATGATCTTGTTCCACAGTTTGATCATTATTACCATGGTTGTTATTGGATCTTTTTGAGGATTGTTCCCTCGAACCACGTGGGGTTCCACTTCTTTGCTGGTTGTTGTTGTTGGGGTTTGACATAATTCAAAGGATATCACTTGGAAAGTAAACAAAGATTATTAGGTTTCCGGCAACAGAACAAATTTGTTTAACCAAATAATTAAACCATTTTACTAAAGCTTATTTTTAAGATGAATACGGGTTAATGATAATCAAGATAATTTGAAAAATGAATAATACACAATATTACAGAAATAAAAGATCGAAGTTGATTGTATTCAAGAATCAGATGCCTTTACAAGCTGTATTCCCCTCATTTATATATGAGATTCTTATAACGTACGACTCCTGCTATGGTTACTCATTAATGACTAATTATGACATTAATGAGGCGTTAAAAAGGATAACGGTAATAGGTGTTCAGTTACATAACGTTCGAGTAATCAATTTTGGGTCCTTGAATCTGCCCTTAGCTTTGTCTAGATTCATTCTGACCGTGCCTCTCTCCCGTTTTGATCAAGTTGAATTTCCCGTGGCTGATAAGTTCGTGGGTTTACTGAACCGTGCCTCTTTGTACCGTACCTCTTCAAAGAGTTACGTCCAGCTGTCGTGTTTTCCTGTGTCCACGTGACTGGCTGAGTTATCAAAAGATGGCTTATGTGTGAAACTCTTTTTTACCAATACAGATAGAAAAAAATTAAATCAGTCTTAGAAATAGAATTCATGCACCACAGAAAATGTACCATAGGCTTGCCCGTAGTGTAGTACTCTACTTATTTGAGCTCATTCAGTCAAGGAACAAGTAGGACTTTAATTGGTTGTAATGTAGGCCACGGGACGGGGAGGATACATTTGGATATAGTGACTACACCTCCCTAAGAACTTTAATACATATACTTTAACACATTAAACCCTACACTTGTGTTGAATCAGACCCCAACCTTCACAACATAATAACCTCAAGCTCCCAAAAAGTACAGAGACGATGAGAACTACCACTAGCAAGGAATCAATTTCTCTTTCTTTTTTCCTTCACTACATACACAAACCCCCTTTTTTCAACGTTCAGAGTGATTTTTTCTTTCTTTTTTTTTTCCTTCCAATTCCTAACATGTGGATCTCACAAATTTCAACTAGTGCACCTTTCTCCATTATTCTTAGTTCCACTCAAAAGACTACAGTACCTCCACTCAGCTCGTAACATGATCATAATAGTTTCAAGCGCTCACGAGAGGTAAAATGTTCAAACATATCGCAAATTCAAACAATATGGATCAGGCTTGTAGTGTGGTTGCCAAATAAGTAGGATTACAGGCTCAAAGAAGCTAACAAGGATACACAACAATTAAGCGGGTCATAAAATATAACTGGTTCAACAAAGAAATGCCTATATAACTTCCTGGACTAAACAAGACTACTATTTCGCTTTGCAAACAGACAAGGAAAGTTCTAAACATCAACTGACATGAATAGAATATCAACAAAATCACACACACACATTGACACATTACTCACTTAAGACTAGATCTATCCCGACTCTCTAGTCAACACAGCTAAGCAACATCAAAATCAAACAATTTCAGGAACTTATCCAAGAGTCAAGAACTGAGCCTAGGTATCACGACTAAGGCACTCATTGCTCTCAAGGCACAACAAAGTCAAGAAAAACTATCTCCATTTGTTACCATAGCACAAGACTTCACTATTCCTAATTAAAGAAAAACTAACTACACCCGGTTCAAACAAAACCCTTGTTAAAGAACCATGGCACAAAGAAAAATCAAGGGGGAATTGTTACACTACCTAGAAAAATTAAAAAATATATATTTTTTCCGAATTGATCCATCTTGAAAGCCACCCTTTCTTCCACCACTCTAAGCATGAGATGAATTTCCTGAATGTCCAGAATATCTTTGTCAGTAGCTAAATAATGTCTCCCTAGAATAAGAGGGATCTACCTATTTTCTTCCATATTCACCACAATTAAGTCCACAACTAGCACATCTTCCACTATTCCTTCAGGTATGATTGTGGTTTGATCCGCCCGCTTTCTCCAATCTTTCCATCTAATTTCCTGAAAATAGACAGAGGCATAAGATTAACAGAAGCACCTGAATCACACAAATATTTTTCAAACTTAGTACTTCCTAACGAGCAATGTATAGTAAAATTACCTGGATCTCCATACTTTTAAAGGAGCTTATCACAATGCTCTGTGAGCTTGACCACCGATGTCTGTTCCACTTTTCACTTGTTGGACAATATCTCCTTCAACAACTTACCATAGACTGGCATCTGTGAAAGCACCTATGTGAAAGGCATATTCACATGCACGTGCTTGAGAACTTCTAGAAAACACCCAAATTGTTTGTCCAGCTTCTCTCTCGTTGCTTCGGAGGAAGGTAGAGCAGACATGTATTTACTCTCTTCGATCTTATCATTACTTATTTGTTTGTCTTTATTCATCCTTATTGGAACTTCATATATGTTCTTCTTCATCAGATTATCATCTTGCTCTTCCCTCACTTCATTCCTACGATGCTCATCACTTTTCTACTCTCCTTCATTCTTAACATGATTTCCTTCAACTACCTCTTCTCTGTGACCAACGAATCATGCAATATTTTTCCATTCCTCAAAGACACTGTATTTATAGTTTCCATTGGATTCCTTTTGGTATTTGCATGGAGGGTTCCTAGAGACTTCTCCGATAATAGACTAGCAATCTGCCCCTTTTGCCTCTCTAAGTTTCGAATAGCTACACTATGAGTTTCAATCTCTCATTTATCTTAATATTAAAAGCTTTCATTAGATATTCCATGCTAGACTAATTAGAATGTGGAGGCTGGTATTGCTTCCTCTAGTGATTCTGAAATCCTGGAGCTTCTTGTCTCTAGGGTCTCGAACTATTCTGTTGCCATGAGTTTAGACTACCATTTGGTGAACTCCAAGAAAAGCCTGGGTGCCTCTTCCCCATAGAGTTAAAATTATTACCACTCTGGTGGTTGCCTCTGTCAAAGCTTCCCACAACATGTACCATTTCATCTGCAGCTGAAGCCTGACACTCATGCGTTGGATGATCCATTCCACAAAAGTCACAAATAATGATGGTTGGCTCTAAACCTTGGCTAAGGTAAACTTTCTCATCTCTTTGTCCATGGCGTTTAGCTGAGCTTGCACTGATGTGTTAGAATACACTGGATGAACCCTACTAGATTTTCTTTTGTGATTACTCTCAGCAGGCCATTGGTTAGGATCTTCAGAGAGCTCATCAAGAATTGCAACAATCTCTTCAGGAGTCTTCTTCATTAAGGGACCTCCAACTACAGTGCTCAAAGTTTTTCGTGAGGAAGGTTTTAATCCATACCAAAAGTCCTGAATTTTCATCCACAATTCAATCCCATTATGCTGACACTTTTACACTATCTCTTTGAATCTTTCCCAAGCCTCGAAAATTGTTTCAGTATCCTTCTGACAGAAGTTATGAATTCTCCTTCTAAATTTAACTATTTTTGCAGCTGATAAGTATTTGTCAAGGAACTTATTAGTAATATCTTCCCATGTTCTAATAGACCCAATTAGTAAGCTTAGAAGCCAGTGTTTTGCGTCATCCTTCAGTGAAAAGGGGAATGCCCTTAAGTAAACTACATCTTTTGACACTCCATTGTACATGAATGTGTTCATGATTTCCTCAAAATCTGTCAAGTGAGTGTTAGGATCTTCAATCACCTTCCCTCTGAAGACATAGTTGTTCTAGATAGTTTGAAGCAATCCTTGCTTCAACTAGAAATTATTCGCTGCTATAGGTGGAGTTCTGACACTCGACAATCCCTGATTGTAGGTTAGTCTGGCATAATAACCCAATGCTCTACCAGACCTGGGTACCATATTTTTAAACTGGTCTTCAACCAAGGTTCGATTTAGATTGAATCTTCAACCCCCACCATCTTCGATAGTCTTATCAGAAAATCTACGGGCTGCCTCAGCTGCTATTGGTGTAGCTTCTTGTTGTGCTGCCTCTCTTGCAACTAATTCTACTCCTCTGTCACCATTATTAGCCATGTGTTCTTGGGTTGAAGGTTTCCCTATGAACTTTCAAATGGGTTCTTTATCTTTCCTCAACTGTCGCAGACTCTTTTCTACCTCTGGATTGTATGGAATAAATTCTTTTGAATAAGATCGAGTCATACACTAGAGAAATCGATATGTTGCCTGCATATGGAAGTGAAAACCCGTGAAGAATAAAATAAAATAGGTTCCTGAATTAGCACCAAAAAGTATTTTGAACAATTTTTATTGCCAATCCCCGAAAACAACGCCAAAATTTTAAGAGCGCAAAACACAACACAAAATTGATGCTCGCTAGCCAAATATTGGATTTAAACAATGCTCTAGTTATTCCTAGTTTAATTTCTATTTAGGATGATCAAAACTTGATTGAAATGATTACGAGATATGGTTAACTACAAAAGTAAGCAATTGACAATTGACTGCAGGAACTAGAGATTAGCAGAGTTGGTTTCTTATCAATGTGAGAAATAAGGGCTTTGACATGACAGGTGCAATATTGTTATTTTGGATATGATACTGTTACATTTCAGCTCTAGAGATTCTATCGATTCTCACAAATTCTTAGCTTATACTTCCAATTTATACTTCTCTCTCGATTAAATCTAAATCTTTCAAATAAACTAATGTGAAATGCGGTGAAACTTGCAGGAATCTATTGGTAGAAATGATCTAAGAGAAAATTCTCACGAATATTTCTCAATCTTAATTTAAACGGTAATTCAAAAAGCTCTCTCGATTACTTCGAAGAATCACCAAAATAAACTAAGGCATACGCTGCAATAATATTCAATAAGATGTTGCTCTTCCAATTAAACACTACAAAGAATAAAATCACAACTACATTAAATCTCCTCCAGTAAATTCAAACAATTAAGCAGTAGTTATATCCATAAACAACAACCAAGTCACCAAATCATGTCAAACCCTAAGGTAAAATACTCCATAATTATGGAGGAAGTCACCACAAATATAATTAAAGAGTGAGAAAGCATATATGTAACGCTACAATCCAAACTCCTGTATTGAATTGATGAAAAGATGATAAAATCCAATGTCTTGTAGCCTCCAATTCTCTACCACAACTTTCAAGGTAAATATTTCTCTAAAAATTGTGTTTTTGGTGTATTTATACCATGTAGGAACGAGCCCAGATGAAACTATTCTTTCCAAGCCGAAGTAGAATAAATACTCTATAAAATTTGCACATACGCGGCACATGGCGCGCCACCCCATCCGGCGCACCTGTGGAGAAGTGAAGAGACTTTATTTTCACACTTTATAGGAATTTTTCACTTGCTCCCCGTGCCCCGCGGCGCATGGAGACAATGCAATAATGCATTTTTCCTCCCTTTTTGACTTCTATATTTGGTCCTCGACCCCCGAACGTGATCTCTACTTAATTTCTTGGGCTTCTACTCAGACTTCAAAGCTCCAAATCATCCATTTTAGCTCCAAAATTGTTTCTCTACTAGAAATCACATCCTACACAGCATAACACACGTAATAAGTACAAAGTATTAGCAATCAGGCTCAAAAACCATCAAATTGTAGTAAGTAGAGTGCAAAATATAGCTAAAAAATGAGCTCCTAGCCTACCATCAGATCTCAGAGAGGATGAAGAAGATGATTCACAGCAGGTGAATCATAATATGGCATTTGCAGTACAAAGGACATACAACAATAGAGGTAGAGGAAACTTCTCAAACAAAAGAGGTCACATGAACTACAACTCAATGGGTAGAGGCTTTAGGCGTTTGGTCAGAACAACAATCAAAACTCTCAAGGATCTGGAAATGCTGATAAGGAAAAGAAACCTCAGAATAACCAGCCTACCAGATATGTGGAAGGAATAATCATACTGCAATAAAGTTCTTTTATAGATGAGACTTCTCTTATAAAGAAGCAAAATATTTACCACAAGCTCTTGCTAACCTCAATGGTAACAGTCAAAGTGGCGGAGATAATACTAACTACTTTCAATTAAAAATATCCAAATATTTCTGGCTTTGCTCTCGGCGTAGGTTATGCTAACCTGCACCGGCCTGCGTTCACCATGGCTAGGAAGAGAGGAAGACCTTTCAAAAAACAAACCAACAGCTCGTAACTGTAGGAAGCCCCATCATAATCGAGGAAAAATCAATTTCACTAAAGAAACGACATAACCCAGCCCAAATTGAGGAGAATCAATAGCGACCAACATTTTTAGCACCAGTGAAGGAGAATCAGATCGACGCACCATGGGTGAAACTCTTAACTGGAAATCGATTTGCAAAAAATGGTATACCTCTAACCTATATTGCTCCAGAAGTGGTAAATGGTCAATATGTCGTGAATTTAGACAAAATAAAGGTGGAAAATGCGACTGAAAATAGAGCTTTCATGGAGGAAAGCTCTAATTGTCTATATAATTGGGGACTACCTGGTTACAATCAGATGCATAGGTATGTATCTCAAACCTGGAACACAGTTGTTGAACCTGAATTATTTCTCCATGAAGAGGGATACTATATTATTAAATTCCAAAGGTTAGGTGACTTGCAGGATATCTTGTATGGAGGGCCATATACCATGAATAATGGGCCAGTCATCCTCAAACACTGAACCCCAGGTTTTGATTTTAATGCTGAATTCCTTACAAAACTCCCATTATGGGTAAAATTCTGTAACCTTCCTATGAATTGCTGAGGCATAAATTCTATGAGTAGGATGGCCAACATCATAGGCAACCCTATATTTGCTGATCAATGCACTACCAAGCAAATTAGGGTGTCTTATGCTAGAATACTGATTAAGGTTAATGTCACTAAGAAATTTCCTACAGAAGTTACAATTAAAGATCCATCTAGTAGACAGTTTCAGCAGCCTATAGAGTTTGAATGAAAGCTAGAGTACTGTTCTGAATGCTTAAAGATTGTCCATGATTATGGGAAGAGGAAACATGAGGGACAAATAATGCAAATTCAGAGAACTAGAAGGCCTAAACTAGTTCCAGTATGAGTACCAAAAGGTCAACATCAACATACAGTATATCAACTAAAACATGGGAAACAACAACAAATAGTGCAACAAGCAGATAACAATAACATAGCCAAAGGAAAAAATTCCCTAAATTCACTTGAGAAGAATGAAGATGGGGGATAGATACAATTTAAGTCAAAAGGTACGAGTAGTGGACAAAAACAACCAGAGCATCACTCCACTAACAAAAAAATGGAGAGATTAGACTTAAAGTGAAATTCTGAGACCAGGCCAATCCATGAAGGTGTGTCAACAATAAATGGATTCCAAGCTTTACATGAAGGGGAACACAGAGTTGTAAATGTTAAGCCTTTTGATACAGGAGGTGGTACTAGGTTAGCTCAATGACCTGGTTATTTTAGAATGTTAGAGGGATCAATAAGACGTATAAGCAGAAAGAGCTAAAGCAATACCTCAAATAAAATCATATTAAAATACATGGTCTTTTAGAAACTAGAGTAAAAGAAAATAAATCACAACATATAGCTAGCAAGGTGGCTCCTATCTGGGAAAGACTTTCTAACTACAAAGATGCAAGAAATGGCAGAATATGAGTGGTATGGGATTATAATGTATGTTATTTAACTTGTCAAAGAGGCGGCTTAACTAATTCACTGCCATGTCACTGGTATGCAAATATGAATGAGTTGTTTACTTACAATTATTTATGGCTTAAAATTGTGAGATGATTTGCAAGCTTGGATCCTAGAGGAAATACTCCTTGGCTCTTAGAGGAAATACTCCTTGGCTCTTATGTTGGGATTTTAATGTTGTTTTATACCAACAAGACAGAAAAGGATCTTCGGTTACCTTAGCAAAATTGCAAAACTTCTCAAATTGTTACAACAATTTACTACTCAATGAAATTCCATGGAGAGGTGAATATTACATATGGACTAATAAACAACAAGGAGCTGACAGAGTTTGTAGCAAATTGGACAGAGAAATAGCAAATGATGAATGGATGATACAATATGGATATTTAACAGATGTATTTGGAGAGCCCTTTATTTCAGATCATGTACCCATATTAATACCATTTAGATCCCCCAAAAACAAAATCAAAGCACCCTTTAGGTTCTTCAACATATGGCCAGAATATATAAAGTTCAGGCAGATTATAGAAGACGAATGGTCTAAAAAAGGAGTAGGTGGGAAAATGAAAATTGTACGGCTGAATCCAGTGCACTTGAAACCTGCTTTCAAACAACTCAATTATGAGGAGTTCAAAGGAGTTGCTGAGAATATCTCCAAAGCTAGGGTCACATTGAAATAGGTCCAACAAGAAGTGCAAACCAATTACTTTGATTCTTTGGCTGATCAAGAGAAGGTGTGCCTACAATAACTAGAAAAGTGGTCATTGATAAAAGAAAGTGCAATGCACCAGAAATCTAGAGCTATATCGATCAAGATGGGAGATTCAAACATATAATACTTCAAAACTGTGATGATAGAAAAACAGTAACAGAAGCAGATTTTGGATATCACCTCTTTGACAGGAATGAAATTGTAAGATCCCAAAGTTATCAAAATAGAGTTTCTTTATTTTTACAGATCCCTCATGGGATCAACTGCAACTACTTTACCTGGATTCAACATTCTGGTGATGAGAAATGGACCTAGAATGTCACATCTTCAACAACTAGAATTGTGTTCCATAGTAACTGATACAAAAATGTATGAGGCTCTATGCTCAATTGGGGATCACAAAGCTCCTGGAATCAATGGATTTAATGCTGTATTTTTAAAAAAAAGCATGGATTGTCATCAAGGATGAGGTATGTGAGGTAGTGAATGAATTTTTCACCACATGTGTATAAAGCTATTAATTGTACTACACTAACTTTGCTGCCAAAGATTATAAATCCAAATACTGTAAAAGACTATAGACCAATAACCTTTTGCACAATGCTGTGCAAACTAATTGCTAACGTCCTGGCTGAGAGACTTCAAAAAGTCATGAGCTACATCATATCAAAGGCACAATCAGGCTTCATCCCTGAGAGAAGGATATCTAAAAACATAATTTTGGCTCATGAGTTGGTCAAATCATATATAGTAGAAAACATATATCCCCTATATGCATGATCAAGGTGGATTTACAAAAATATTATGATTTTGTGGCATGGGTATACCTTGAACAAGTTTTGGAAGAATTGGCTTTCCCTGACAAGTTCATAAAATGGGTAATGGCGTGTATCAAAACAGTCAATTGCACTCTCTTTCTTAATGGAGAATCAGTAGAACCTTTCAATGCTGCTAAAGGTATAAGGAAAGGAGATCCAATCTCCCCCTTCATCTTTGCTATTGTTTTGGAGTATTTGAGAAGACTTCTCAATGAATAGAAACAAGACAGAAGATTCAAATATCATTTTGGATGTGGGAAACTACACATTACTCATCTGAGCTATGCTAATGATTTACTACTATTTGCTAGAGGAGACACAGAGGCAGTGCAGCGGCTACATGCTTGTTTTGCAACATTCTCAGCTGCTTTTGGGCTACAAGCTAACTTAGCAAAAAGTTCTATATACTTAGTAGGAATGGAAAACAAAGTTAGAGAAGAAGTTTGTCAGTTGTGGGATACTCTCAAGGACAACTTCCCTCTAAATATTTGGGGGTGCCACTGGATACAAAGAAGTTGAAAATGATACAGTGGCAGCCACCTATCAACAAAATAGTGGCAAAGACAACCTCATGGGTAACATAAAAGTTATTCTATGTTGGAAGGGTACAACTAACACAAACAATACTATTTGGGATCCGATCCTACTGGGCTCAAATTTTTCCCTAACTAGCTAAAGTGATTAAAGTGATTAAAGCTTATTGTAGAAGTTACATGTGGTATGTGGAAATGAAGTCACAAAAAAGCTCTCTTTGCTTAGGACAAAGTTTGCTTACCTAAATCTATGGGTGGACTTAATCTGAGCAACCTACAGGTGTGGAATGTTGCTGGTAATGCCAAAACATACTGAGACTTATCTCACAAACAAGACAAATTATGGATCAAATGGATACATGACTTCTACATCAAAGAACAGAGTCCGAAAACCATGTCTATACCAAAGACTGCATGCTGGATAGTGAGGAAAACTGTGGAAGCAAGTGATGTTATCAGTCAACTCCAAAGACCACTAGATGCTAAAAAGAGTGCTATAAAATAGATTTATCTCCAATTGATAACAACCTACCCAAAAACTAGCTGGAGAAGTGTAATGTGTCAGAATGCTGCTAGACCTAAAGCTATTTTCACTATGTGGCTACAGTGTCAAGAGATATTGATGATTGTGGACAGACTTAAGAAATGGGGACTTACTGCGAATGATAATTGTGTAATATGTCAATCGAGTCTAGAGACAAGAGACCATCTGTTTGCTTCATGTAATTATGCTAGAAATCTATGGGGAAGACCGACTCAGTGGGCACATCGTCAGAACACAATGTGCATAACATGGAATGAACACCTCAATTTTGTTTTTCATACTCCAAGGGGAAGACTGCATCAGCTAAACTCCTCAAGATGATCTATGCTGAGTACACACATGTACTTTGGAGGTAAAGGAACATAGGGTCTTTGAAGGGATTACTAGAGATCATACTAGCCCCGCGAGGGAGGTTGCCTGCATTGCAACTTTAGAGCATATAGAAATGTAAAGTGTTTAGAATAGAAATACGACTTCTAAATGTGATCATTGATAGGAACATGGTTTAGGTATTTTGGTAGGTATAATCTTTCTGTGTATCTTTCTTTGAGATCTATCTTTCTGTGTAACAAAAAAAAATGCTCACTGTATGGATTCAGGGAAAATTACTCACATGACCAACAATTCAGGTAACCAATCCAACCTTTCCTTACAGTGGAAATGATAAAATTGTAGTAAATGGACAAGAACTGGATATCAAACATGTTGGAAAAGAAACAATTTCTGGTTTAAGATGAGTGAAGTTCTAGTAATCCCTGTACTCAAAAAGAATTTGTTATCTGTAAGTAAAATTACTACAAATAATTGATCCTCCATTGAGTTTGATGAATCATATTTTGTTGTAAAGAACAAGAGGACAGGAAAACTAACGGCCAAGGGTGCTAAAAGAGGAGAGATATATGCGTTGAAGGTGGACAACCTGCTTGCTTTGAGTGCAACACAGAAAAGAAGGAGCTCTAGTGATATTTGGCATGCTAGACTTGGGCATCCAAATTCTAGGTCCTTAGAAGTACTTAGATGTTACATATCACATTTTTCGTACGTTAAAGTTTCATCTTCAGTTAATTGACGTAGACTCGGGGATGAGATTATCTTGATGTTAGAATATCTACACAATTTAAAACAAGGAATAAGTAAGTGCCATGAATGATAAAAGGGTACACGAATTAAAGAAACTGAATTTCGTTGAAGGTTGTCAATTTGGGATAAACTACAGGCCGAGCTATAATACCCGATATTTATGGACTAGTACCATACAAGGTACCATATGCATATGACCATGTTAGTATGATGTATAAATTGTATCACAAATAAGTAGAATTTTAAGTAATTTAAGAAAAATCTTATTTACACGTGTAATTGGTTAATTACCGGGTAACGGGACATTACCTAATTACCTAATAAGTGGATAAAGACTATATTTTCCCCCATCCCCACGTGGTAGTAAGCCACACCTAAAGAAAAGACTAAGAGTCATTTCTTATTAAGGTGGCATATAGTTACACATTCATTACATTTCCATGACTTTCCATATCAAAAACCATTTCAAATAAAAGTGGGGAACGTTGGTCATCTTGGTAAGTTTTCAACCTTACATTCTCAATAAATGTCAAGACCCAATTTACCCTCCGAAAGGTATCATGACGGCACCTAGTCTCTATGACTAGGTAAGTCTAGAATTTGCGGAAAATGACAGAATCAATAAAATAAATCCAGAAAAAGAACTCAAGTAGATATAACGTATCTGCTCAGCATATACATTTACTTCCCAAAACCCAAATGTCACCATAGTCACAAGACCTATACTAAATGTATCTCTATACAATGAAACAGTGGAAAATATACAAGTCTTCTATCCCTATACTAGAGTAGAAGGGGACTCGTGGGATTCTACGGACGCGGCAGAATTACCTCGCCGTCTCCTGGCTGCTGCTTGAACGACTCCTAGCCACGATACTGGGTGCTGGTACCTGGATCTGCACATGGGGAAAATATGCGCAGGAAAGGGCGTGAGAACTCCACATTCGGTACTCCGTAAGTGCCTAGCCTAACCCCAGTCAAGTAGTGACGAGGTCAAGTTGAGGCCCTATTGAGTTTGTAAACAAGTCAATATACAATTTAAAATAGTGAAAAATAGATAAGCAATGATAAACAGGATTAACGAAAAACAGAAAGATTTAATAAAAGAAAAAGAGCCCTCAGCTCAGCAAAACATATATCTCAACAGTAAATGTGCAATGCAATACAAGGGGAAAGCTCCCGGATCTCAGTCTGTAATCCCAATTTAAATATGCTATGCAGTACAGAGGAAAAGCTCCCGGATCTCTGTCCATAGTCCCAATTTAAATATACATTTCAGTACATGGGGAAAGCTCCCAGATCTCGGTCCGTAGTCCCAATTTAAATATGAAATGCAGTACAGGGGGAAAGCTCCCAGATCTCGGTCCGTAGTCCCAATTTAAATATGCAAAACAGAAGTAAGTCAGTTATGGCTTAATTTAACAGTTCAGGGAAAACAACATGCAGGAATAGAGTAAAGAAACCTAAGCATGATGTGACTAGTAGCAAATAAGAGGAAATCAAGTCAGAACAGGTAGGCATGCTTACTCTGAAGCTATCTACTCAATTAAGATAGAAATAGTAATATATGAATGAAAATTAGCGATTTCATAGGAGTAAAAATAGGATTTTAGCAACAATGACCCGTGTACGCCCTCGTCACCTCACGTACACGGCGTCCACATAAAAAAATAAGTATAAAAAATGCCTAAGGGAAAGTCCCCAACACAGAATTAGGCAAGCCACTTACCTTGACTGTGCTAATCCACTAAATACCACGCTCTTGCCACAAGTATCTGACTCCGGGTGGCCCAAATCTATTCAAATCGATTGCACGGTGTAAATATCACTTCAAGGGAACAAAATAGCTAATTATCTATAAGCTAATACGCGAAATTAGGAAATTTGCCCAAAAAGTCCCCCGGGCCCACGTCTCGGAATTGGGTAAAATTTATATTTTCCGAACACCCATTTGCTCATGAACCCACTCGAACAAGAATCAACAAAATCTGACGTCTAAATCTCCCTAAATCCTCAGATTTCTACATTAGAAGATTTCATCCCATTTGCATGATTTTTTTCATCCCATTTCATTGATTAGATTGATGAAACTGATAGAGATTATTGATATATAAAGGGATTAAGGTTATAAAACGTTACCTATGATCCTTCTCTTGAAATCCCACTGAAAATCGCCAAGTTCCGGGCTCACAATCGATTTTGGAATTATGAAATTCAAACCCTCTGATTTTTTGTATAAACTGCTCAGACATTTCGCACTTGCGACACTGGATTGCACCTGCGGTGCCGCACCTACGGAAACCCAATCACAGGTGCATAAATTCATTAAGTGGCCTGGGGTCGCACCTGCGGCACCCCTTTAGCACCTGCGTGCCCGCACCTGCGAAAATACCATCACAGGTGCGGAAATTCGTATAATGGCCTGGGGTCGCACCTACGGCACCCCCTTCACACCTGCATGTCCGCACCTGCGGAAATACCATAGCAGGTGCGAGACACCAGAACCAGAATGGTTCAGTTGTTTCTCAACTTCTTAAACTCACCCGTTGGGCATCCGAAACAACCCCGAGGCTCTCGGGACCTCAACTAAACCTACCAACTGACCTTAGTACCTTGTTCAAACTTGGTCGATCCTTAAAAACACATCTCGTAACATCAAAATCATCAATTATGCATAGATTCAAGCCTAAGAACTTAGGAAATTTCTAGAATTCACATCTGATGCCGAAACACGTCTAAACTTACCCTAATGACCTCAAATTTTGCACACAGGTCATAAATGACATTACGGATCTGCTGCCGCTTTCGAAAATCCATTCTGATTCTGATATCAAAATTTCACCTATCGGCCGAATCGTCGAAATTCTAACTTTATCCAATTCAAGCCTAAATTCACAACGGACCTCGAAAACACATTCCGAACACGCTCCTAAACCTGAAATCACCCAACGGAGCTAACGGAGTCGGCAGAGTTCCATTCTGGATTCGTATTAACACAGATCTAGCTACGGCTAGATTTTTAAAGCTAAATTCCACATTTATGGACTATCTGTCCAAAATCACCTCGGATTTCACACTCAACACTCCGACAAGTTCCAATAACATAAATAGACATGGGAGAAGCGGTAAATAGGGGATCGGGGCGCTAATTCTTAAAATGACCGACCGGTTCATTACATCCTCCCCCTCTTAAGAAAATCGTTCGTCCTCGAACGAGCATAGAAACATACCTGAAGCTGGGAAAAAATGAGGGTACTGACTCCGCATATCCTGCTCGGTCTCCCTATGACAAATGGTAACAATACCTGTTCGCCACCAATAGTGCTGTCTCAGATCCTGGTACATCTTCGCGGTACCAAGATGGATGGAATACCGCGAACTATGGGCCTCCTCAAGAATCAACTCCCGAAGCCCATCCACGTTGGGCACCCAGATACGACCCTGCATCCTCGTCACCCCGTCATCTCCTATAGTCACATCCCTAGAATCACCCCGCCGGACTCTATCCTGAAGAACCAAAAGGTAGGGATCATCATACTGGCGCTATCTGATACGGTCATGAAGGGAAGATCAAGAAACCACACAAGCTAATACCCTGCAAGGCTCAGAAAGATCCAATCTCACAAACTGACTGGCTAAGGACTGAACACCTAAGTCTGGAGGCCTCTAAGCTGCATGAAGGTATGCCAAACTCCCCAAACTCTCCGGTCGGCGACTCAAGGCGTCGGCCACCACATTGGCCTTCCCCGGGTGGTATAATATAGTGATGTCATAGTCCTTTAGCAACTCCAACCACCTACGCTGGCGCAAATTTAGATCCTTCTGCCTGAATATGTGCTGCAAACTCCGGTGATCCGTGAATATCTCACAGGGAACACCATATAAATAATGACGCCATATCTTCAGGGCGTGAACAATCACTTCCAACTCAAGATCATGAACAAGGTAGTTTTTCTCATGGACTTTCAACTGTCTGGACGCGTAGGCAATCACCCTACCGTCCTGCATCAACACCGCTCCCAAGCCAATCCTCGAAGCATCACAATAAACTGTATAGGATCCAGAACCGGTAGGCAAAACCAACACATGAGCTGTAGTCAGGGCTGTCTTGAGCTTCTCAAAGATCTCCTCACACTCCTCAGTCCATAAAAAAGATGCAACCTTTTGGTTTCAGTATGGTCGTAGGCACTGAAATGGATGAAAATCCATCCACAAAATGGCAATAATACCCAACCAAACTGAGGAAACTGCGGATCTCAGTAGCTGAGGACGGTCTGGGCCAAATCTGTACCGCCTCCACCTTCTTCGGATCTACCTTGATCGTATCCTAAGACACCACGTGGCTTAGGAATGCCACATAATCAAGCCAACATTCACACTTAGAAAACTTGGCATACAACTTCTTCTCCCTCAATGTCTGAAGCACGGTACTCAAGTGTTGCTCATGGTCCTCCTGAGACCTAGAATATACCAGAATGTCATCAATGAACACAATGATGAAAGTATCAGGATAAGGACGAAATATGTTGTGCATCAGGTGGATGAAGGCTGCTGGGGCATTGGTCAGCCCAAATGACATAACAAGGAACTCATAGTGGCCATATCTGGTCCTGAAGGCAGTCTTCGGGATATCCGGTTCCCGAATCTTCAACTGATGATAACTGGAACGTAGATCAATCTTGGAGAACACCCTAGGACCCTGTAACTAGTCAAATAGATCATCAATGCGAGGCAATGGGTACCTGTTATTCACTGTCACCTTATTCAGTTGCCGGTAGTCAATACACATACGCATCGAGCCATCCTTTTTCTTCACAAATAATACTGGAGCACCCCAAGGTGATATACTGGGCCTGATGAATCCTTTCTCTAGCAACTCCTGTAACTGCTCCTTCAACTCCTTCAACTCAGGAGGAGCCATACGATAAGGAGGAACGAAAATGGGCTGAGTGCCCGGCAACAAGTCAATGCCAAAATCAATGTCTTTATCGGGTGGCATACCCGGAAGATCAGCTGAAAATACATTAGAATAGTCCCTGACAACTGGAACTGACTCAACTATAGGGGTCTCAGTACTAACATCTCTTACATAAGCCAAATATGCATCACACCCTTTTCCAACCATCCGTTGAGCCTTAAGAAAAGAAATGACTCGGCGAGGAGTATACTCCAAGGAACCTCTACACTCTAACCTCGGAAATCCTAGCATAGCCAGCGTCACGGTCTTGGTGTGACAATCAAGAATAGCATAATAGGGAGACAGCTAGTCCATACCCAATATAACATCGAAATCTACCATACTAAGTAGTAGCAAATCAACTCTGGTCTCAAAACCCCTGATAGTAATCAAACATGACCGAAATACACGGTCCGCAACAAGAGAATCTCCCACCGGAGTAGAAACATAAATAGGGGAACTCAAAGAATCCTAGACTATCCCCAAATGTGAAGTAAAATAGGAAGACACTTATGAATATGTAGAGCCTAGGTCAAATAATACCGATGCATCCCTATGACAAATGGTAACAATACCTGTAATGACTGAATCTAAAGCAATAGCCTCAGACTGGGCCGGAAGAGCATAGTACCTGGCCTGGCCTGGCCTCCCCCTCTAGGGCGACCTCGACCTCCCCGACCTCCACCTCGAGCTGCCCGAGGTGGTGGGGTAGCAGCTGGGGCTGGAAAAATAGCTGGAGGACCTGGTGGAAGACGTGGAGCCTGATAAATCTGAGCGGGGTGCACCCTGATAAGTCCGAGGTGGTGTGCCCCTCCTCGCTCTAGGGAAATCTCTTATCATATGATAAGTGTCACCACACTCAAAGCAACCCCTCGGAGGACATGGCGGCCACTGCTGACTCTGAACTGGCCTACTAGGCTGGCCAGTGATAGCACCTCGAGCAAGAGGCACCTGAGATACTGGTGTTGCATAATGAGTCTCCTGAGGTCTAGGAGGAGCTGGAATACCTCCGGCTACTGGGAGAGCTGAATGAACAGGGTGACTCACAAAACCCCTACCATAGCGTGCTGCTAGTGCACGGGCTCCGGAAAAATGGCTAGTCTCTCGAGACCTCTTGACCTCTCTCTCCTCCCTGTTCCGGGCTAACATAGTCTCAATCCCCCGGGCAATACTCACGGCCTGCTGGTAGGTATATCGATCTCTAGCTCTCTGGCCATTCTGGTCCGAATACTGGGGTGGAGTCCGTCAATAAAGCGTGAAACCCTCTCTCTGACAGTGACAACTAAAGCTGGTGCATAGCGAGCCAAATCGCTGAAATAAACTGCATACTCTGACACAGTCATGACACCCTAGCGTAGCTAGTCAAACTCCGCACGCCAAGCATCCCTGAAACTCTGAGGGACAAACTCAAGTTAGAACATCTCGGAAAACTGAGCCCAAGTAAGTGAAGCTGCTTCGTCCGGGCTACTAAGCTCAAAAGCACACCACCACTGATAGGCTACTCCCCTCAGCTGTAAAGCAGTGAAGGAAACCCCACTCGTCTCCACAATACTCATAGTGCGGAGAATGCGATGACACCCCTCAAGAAAACCCAGGGCATCATCCGAAGCTAGTCCGTTGAACTCAGGTGGGTGGTACTTCTTGTACCTCTCAAGTCGGAGTTGCTCTGCCTCAGGAATAGATATCCTAGTCTCATGCTGAGCTGGAGCTGCTGGGGGCATAGGAATATACTCTGGAACCTGTCCAATATGAACTCTCTGCTCAGGAGTACGGGTTGCGGGAGTCTGTGTCCCTCCTCCGGCCTGGGATGTAGCTGGAGCTATCGGGAGTAGACCCGCCTGAGACAAAGTACTGAAGGCACTCAAGAACTGGGCCAATGTCTCCTGGAGGTCTGGAGTAACACTAGGGACCCCCTATGCCCCTCCAACTGTAGCTGTTGGGGCTCCTCTACCTCTGCCCTATCCGGTGCTCGGGCTCCACCGCATGCTCGTCCCCTGCCCCGGCCCCTGCCTCTGGTGGCTCTGACTGGGGGCTCGGGTTCTTGGTCATCAGTACATCCGGTACGAGTACAAACCATCTACAAGCAAGAGTAGAATAGAGTTTAAGCATTTGATGACAACATCTAGCACGATAAGCAATTCCAAAGAATTTGATTGTTCGTAACAGTTACATAGCCTCCCGAAGATAGATACGAACGTCTCCACGCCGATCCGCAAGACTCTAGTAAACCGGTTTGTGACTTGTGACTCCTATGAACCTAGACGCTCTGATACAAACTTGTCACGACCCAATTTACCCTACGAAAGGTATCGTGGCGGAACCTAGTCTCTATGACTAGGTAAGCCTAGAATTGGCGAAAAATGATAGAATCAATAAAATAAAGCCAGAAAAAGAAAGAACTCAAGTAGATATAACGTAGCTGCTCAGCATATACATTTACTTCCCAAAACCCGGAACGTCACCATAGTCACAAGTTCTCTACTAAATGCAGATCTATACAATGAAACAATGGAAAAATATACAAGTCTTCTATGCCTATACTAGAGTAGAAGGGGACTCGTGGGATTCTGGGGATGCGACAGAATTACCTCGCGGTCTCCTGGCTGCTCTAGAACGACTCCTAGCCACGATACTCGGTGCTGGTACCTAGATCTGCACATGGGGAAAACATGCACAAGAAAGGGCGTGAGTATCCACATTCGGTACTCCATAAGCGCCAAGCCTAACCCCATACAAGTAGTGACGAGGTCAGGTTGAGGCCCTATTGAGTTTGTAAACAAGTCAATATACAATTTAAAACAGTGAAAAATAGATAAGCAATGATAAACAAGATTAACGAAAAATGAAAAGATTTAATAACAGAAAAAGAGCCCTCATCTCAGTACAACATATATCTCAACAGTAAATGTGCAATGCATTACACGAGGAAAGCTCCCGGATCTCACTCCGTAGTCCCAATTTAAATATGCTATGCAGTACAGGGGGAAAGCTCCCGGATCTCTGTCCGTAGTCCCAATTTAAATATGCAAAACAGAAGTAAGTCAGTTATGGCTTAACTAAACAGTTCAGGAAAAATAACAGGAAGCAATAGAGTAAAGCAACCTAAGCATGATGTTACTAGTAGCAAATAAGAGAAAATCAAGTCAGAACAGGTAGACATGCTTACTCTGAAGCTATCTACTCAATTAAGATAGAAATAGTAATATATGAATGAAAATGAGCGATTTCATAGGAGTAAAAATAGGATTTTAGAAACAATGACCCGTGTACGCACTCGTCACCTCATGTACACGGCGTCCACGTAACAAAATCAGTACAAAAAATGCCTAAGGGAAAGTCCCCAACACATAATTAGGCAAGCCACTTATCTTGATTGCGCTAATCAACTACCACGCTCTTGCCATGAGTATCTGACTCCGGGTGGACCAAATCTATTCGAATCGATTGCACGGTATAAATATCACTTCAATGGAACAAAATAGCTAATTATCTATAAGCTAATACGCGAAATTAGGAAATTCACCCACAAAGTCCCCCGGGCCCACGTCTCGGATTCGGGTAAAATATATATATCCCGAACACCCATTCGCTCATGAACCCACTCGAACACAACAAAACCGACGTCTAAATCTCCCTAAATCCTCAAATTTCTACTTGGGAAGATTTCATCCCATTTCCATGGTTTTTTTTCATCCCATGTCATTGATTAGATTGAGGAAAATGATAGAGATTATCGATATATAAAGGGATTAAGGTTAGAAAACGTTACCTATGATCCTTCTCTTCAAATCCCATTGAAAATCGCCAAGTTCCGAGCTCACAATCGATTTTCGAATTATGAAATTCAAACCCTCAAATTTTTGGTATAAACTGCCCAGACATTCCGCACCCGTGACACTGGGATCGCACCTGCGGTGCCGCACCTGCGGAAACTAAATCGTAGGTGCGAAAATTCATTAAGTGTCCTGGGGTCGCACCTGCGGCACCCCTTTCGCACCTGCGTGCCCGCACCTACGGAAATACCATCACAGGTGCGGAAATTCATATAATGGCCTGGGGTCGCACCTGCGGCATCCCCTTCACACCTGCGTGTCTGCACCTGCGGAAATACCATAGTAGGTGCGAGACACCAGAACCAGAATGGTTCAGCTGTTTCTCAACTTCTCAAACTCACCCGTTGGGCATCCGAAACAACCCTGAGGCCCTCGGGACCTCAACCAAACCTACCAACTGACCTTAGTACCTTGTTCAAACTTGGTCGAGCCTTAAAAACACATCTCATAACATCAAAATCATCAATTATGCATAGATTCAAGCCTAAGAACATAGGAAATTTCTAGAATTCACATCCGATGCCGAAACACGTCTAAACTCACCCGAATGACCTCAAATTTTACAAACAGGTCATAAATGACATTATGGACCTGCTGTCGCTTTCAGAAATTCATTCCAAGTCCGATATCAAAATTTTACCTATCGACCGAAATCGTCAAAATTGTAACTTTCGCCAATTCAAGCCTAAATTCACAATCGACCTTGAAAACACATTCCGAACATGCTCCTAAAATCACCCAACAGAGCTAACGGAGTCGACGGAATCCCATTCCGGATCCTTCTTCACACAGCTCTAGCTACGGCCAGATTTCTAAAGCTAAATTCCACATTTATGGACTATGTGTCCAAAATCACCCCGGATTTCATCACTCAACGCTCCGACAAGTTCCAATAACATAAATAGACATGGGAGAAGCAGTAAATAGGGGATCAGGGCGCTAATTCTTAAAACGACTGACCGGGTCGTTACAAAAACACTCCAAATCAGATTGTATACCTTAAGTAACGTGATTTTTTTTACAAGTTCCAACAATTCCAGCTAGAATTCTTAGAGTCTTAGCAACGGAGAAATTTTGCGGTTCTAAAGAAGTACTGTTACACCCCGTAAGTTTAACGACCTTCACATTGTTATATACATTTGATTTGGTATTTTGAGTAGAATAATGTTAAAGTAGTTTGAAAAAAAATATGATTTTATATAGTTATTAATATTACTACTTTCAAATATGCTTTAAATTATAGACAGAATATGAGAAAGTTTATGAGATTTTCTTTATTGTAAATATAGAAATTATTTTCTCACAAGAAAATAAGGTTATATTTTTACCATTTTAAGAATTAAGCATACGCAAATTTGTACTCTTTATATGAGATTAGAAAAATTAGAAGTTGAGAAAATATATGTATTTTTATATGGAGGTTTTAATGAAATAATAGTGTGTGAATTTCTTTTACAAGGTACCACATGACCCTGATAGTATGGTGTATAAAGTGTATTAAAAATAAGTAAAATTTTAAGTAATTTAAGACAATTCTTAATTATGCGGATAATTGATTAATTACCGGGTAACGGGACATTACCTAATAAGTGGGTAAAGATTAATAATCCCCACCCCACTCCCCACGTGGCAGTAGACCACAATTAAGATATATGACTAAGTAGTCATATAAGCTTAGTGGCTATGTAAGGTGAGCAACGTGTAATTCACTGAAAGTTATAAGAAAGTTTTGGTCTCTTTAAAGCTTGGTCTCTTCAAAGCTTAGTTTATTTTGGTCAGAGAATAAAAAGATGAATTATAAGTCATATAAGTCTTTATTTCTAATTGATAGTACTGAACAACAGACGCTAAGCTCCATACACAAAGGAAGCTTCCAACGAGACCTTGCAAACAATTCCAACGAGAATTGTTAAAATCGTAGCAACGTAAAATTTTACAGTTCTAAATGAGTACGGTACAATCTTTTTCAAGAATATTATACGGATTTTTTCCTACTACAGGTATGTTAAGGCTAAGCCCTTTTTTCATTTTGGCATGATCTCGTCATTTACACAAGTTTGATAACGAGGCATCAAGACAAATTCATATCCCGGAATTTACGTATATTTTTCTAGTCTCGCAAGTTATAATATTTTCTTTATCGGTACTTCATATTTAATTGAGTATTTCCTTCTTCCAGTCAAGAGAGAAGAGAGTATATATATACAATATTACAACATTTTCATTACCATCAAGCTATAACCGATGGGCAGGCCCCAATTGGGCAACCTCTGATAAGATGGTAAGTTATATACTGAGCCTACTGTGGCCGAGCGCCTATGAGCGAGCCTACTACATCAGAGCATTTATATATATATATATATATATATATATATATATATATATATATATATACCGAGCCTTATAGGGTAGGACAACTATTTTACTTACTATATTGAGAGAGTTGAGCCAGTATCAGTAGGTAAGCATATCTTCAGATTATCTTTGACTTCCAGTTAGTTGCAGTTATTAAATTATCAGTTCAGCTTCAACTTTCAGTATGTTTCCTTATATACTCAGTACATTATTCGTACTGATGTCCTTTTGTTGGGGACGCTGCATTTATGCCTGCAGGTATAGATGATCAGATTGACGAGCCCTCATAGTAGACGAGTTTTGCATTCAGCATCATTGTGTCAGAGTTTTGCTAGAGACGTATGGGTAAGCCGGTGCCCTGTCCTATTTGATGTTAAATAATATTAGAGGCTTTATAGACAGAGGTTCAGTTTGTATATGTCATAGGCCTTGACGGCCCATACGTATTCATGTTTTAAGAACGAAAGTTTATTGATACAGTGTTGTCCACTTACAGTTGTACATTATGAGTGATGAACATGTAGACCCATGATAATTACTAAATGAATGAGTTCAGTTAACTCGACATATATATGTGCTAGTTTTGGTCGAATGATCATGAGTTACAAGGTGGTTCGAAAGGCCAGCACGACATTGGGACTTCATATTATACTGAGTATTTCCTTCTTCCAGTCAAGAGAGAAGAGAGTCTATATATACAATATTACAGTATTTTCATTACCATCGAGCTATAATCGATGGGCAGGCCCATATTGGGCAACCTCTGATCAGATGGTAAGTTATATACCGAGCCTACTGTGGCCGAGCGCCTATGAGCGAGCCCAGTTGGTCGAGATACAGAGCCTAGTATGGTCGAGCGCCTATGAGCGAGCCTACTACGGTAGAGCAGTTATGTGTGTGTGTATATATATATATATACTGAGACTTATAAGGCCGGACATCTAGCAAGCGAACATGTCTTAAGATTATTTTTAACCCCCAGTTGCTTTAAGTTATTATATTATCAGTTCAGTTTCAGTTTTCAGTATATTGCCTTACATACTCGGTACAGTATTTCGTACTGACGTCCCTTTCTGGGGCAACTGCATTTCATGCGTACAGGTTCAGACAGACAGACAGGTAGACCTCCTCAGTAGGTGTTGCCCGAATTCAGCTTTATCGGTAAGCACTCCGTCCTTCGGAGTTGCCGGGTCTATAAGTTTTGTGTACATCTTGTGTATATATGTAGATAGGTTATGGGTAGGTCAGGGCACTGTTCCGATCACAGTACATCTATTAGTAGAGGCTTCTAGAAATATCCTGACAGTTAGTGCAGTATGTTGGGCTTGTAGGCTCTGTATGTGTGTTTTGTTGGCTTGTCAGTTTTAATAGTTATGACGGCATTGCTAGCCCAGCTGTATGTTGACATTTAGTGAGCGTTAGTCTCTATTCGGTTTTATATTTTTCTTCTCACATTATCTTATAATTTGGCCCATGGCCAAGGTATGACATTACATGTTCAGGGTCTCTTAGTCGCAAGTGGTATGTAAGGATAGGTAAGGCACCGGGTGCCGGTCTCGCCCCCATGCTCGGGGCGTGACAAAAGAGGAACTGGGTGCCGGTCTCGCCCCCAGGCTAGGGGCGTGACATTAGTAACAATAAGTGTATCATTGTCATATGTTGGAATAAAACTCCTACAGTTTGTGTTAGTTTTCAAATGGGAAAAGGTTGTAAACTACCATTGAAGTTGAGCAATAAAGTTGAGAATGAACCTTTATTAAAAATTCACTGTGACTTGTGGGGTCTTGTTCCTGTTGAATCCTCCCTACATATGATATATTATGCTTTAATTATTGATGATTACAACAGATATACTTGGATTTATCCTTTAAAAAGAAAATCTGACTTCTTTGAGACATTTGTCAAATTTCACAAAATGGTTGAGAAACAATATTCAAAGAATATCAGGATTTTTCAATGTGATTGTGGTGGTGAATTTTCAAGTTCTAAATTTATTAAGTACTTAGAAAATTGTAGCATTGTAATAAAAATTTTCTGTCCTCACACCCCTAAGCAAAATGGCATTGCAGAAAGGAAGCGTAAACATGTAGTGGAAATTGGATTGACAGATATTCATGTTGAGCTTTTCCCAGATCCTTTGTGAGTAGGTCTGCTATTTGATCTTGAGTAGTCATATACTCAGTTTTCAGCAACCCTTGACTTAGCTTTTCTCTCACAAAATGACAGTTTATGCTAATGTATTTTGTTATTTCATGAAAATTGAATCGGCAGCTATTTGGATTGCTGCTTTGCTATCACATATCAAAGTTACAAGCAACTCAACTTTGTTACCTAGTTCATTGAACAAACCTGTTAGCCAAGTAACCTCTGCTGCACAGGATGCCATACTTTTAAACTTTGCTTCTGCTGAACTTCTAGAGACAGAACATTGCTTCTTTGACTTACAGGATATTAATGTATTACCAAAATTTACCAAGTACCCTATGACTGATCTCCTTGTTTGTATACATGCTCCCTTCTGAGTCACAGTAAGCACTTAGCTTACTTGATGATTCTACATGCATTAGCAGTACCTAACCTGGTGCCTCTTTATGTACCTTACCACCCTCAGTGTTGTCTCCATGTGAGAACTTTTAGGGTACTACATATACTGACTGAGAACCTGAACCACAAAAACAATGTCATTCCTTATCATGGTAATATACAACAATCTTCCTACTAGTCTTTGGTAAACACCATGATGCTTAAGAGCTTCATCTGATTGCGCATTATATTGAAGCAACTATCTTATTCTACTAAGGCTTACTTCTGATTCAGCTCTAAAGGTGTTCTAGTTGGATTTGCACCACTTAGAACTGACTCGGATATTAACTTTTGTGAATATTTCCTCAAACACATGAGAATTCCCTTCTTGGACCTTGCAAACTCAATTCCTAGGAAGAATTTTAACTCACCTAGATCCTTCAATTTGAACCTTTTCTTGAGGTCTGCTCTAGTTTCACACAACACCCGTTGATTATTTCCAGTGATCAAGAGATCATCCACGTACATAAGTATGATGACTATATATTCCCAGACTTCTTTGTAAACAAAGAATAGTAATAATGGCTTTATTGGAAGCCCATATGAAATAGAGCTTCATTTAGATTCATATTCTACTATCTTGGGGCCTGTTTAAGCCAATAAAGAGACTTGCGGAGTTTGCAGACCTTCTTGTGAATCTCTCCATGTTTAGAAAACCCCTCAGGTATATGCACATAGACCTCCTCAATGATATCTCCCTTGAGGAAAGCATTATGAACATCCATCTGGAAGATGAACCACTACTTTGAAGCTGCCAATGCAATGATAAATCTGACTATAAGTATCTTAGCCACAGAAGAGAAGATTTTACCAAAATCCAAGCCTTCTTTCTAACTATACCCCTTAGCAACTAATCTGGATTTAAACCTGTCTACATCTCCAGATGCCTTATACTTGATTCTGTAGAACCACCTATAACCAATAGGTGTCTCTCCAGGTGGTATATCTACAATGCTCCATGTATGATTATCTTCTAATTCTTCAATCTTTAGCAGCATAACTTTCACCCATCCAGGATCAGTTGTAGCCTCTTTGAAGGAAGTTGAATCTGAGAAAGCTGAGTAGGCTGTGACAGCTTGTCTGAAAGATGGAGAGATATGAGAGTAGTCTACATAGGAAGATATGGGATAAGTGCACCTTGAGCCTTTGGAGGTGGTGACATAATCTTGTAGCCACAAAGGTGGCTTGCTTTTTCAATAGTGTGTGGATGAGCTACAGATATTTCAGTACCAGCATCAACATGGCTATTAAAAAACACCAGGAAGATAGGATTAGAAAGAGTAGTGTCTACAATAGAGTTAGGTTACTTCCGAAAGAGATTTTGCAGATAGATGGTCCGCAATAATTTCAGTTGAGTCTTCTACTATAGGTGGTAAATTAGAGGTAGGACTTGCAACATTTAGATATAGAGATAATAGGTCCAAGACATAGAAGATATGATTTCATGAAGCTTTAACATGCTTGAAAGGAAAAACAGTCTCATGAAACACAATATTCATGTTAACCATAAATGTTTTGGAGTGCAAGTTATATAAGATATACCCTTTTTGAGTGGAGGAATAACCTAATAGTACATCATACACTTCTCTAGGTGAAAACTTGTCCAAAACTTTAGGAGTTACTGTATAACACAACTAGCCAAATAATTTGAGATGAGATAAAGAAGGTGGATGCAAATACAACCTCTCAAAAGGTGACTTGTACCCAATTACTTTAGAAGGAAATCGATTAAGTAGATACACTGTTGTAGCAACACATTCTCCCTAGAATCTTGGAGGCATAGCTGCTTGAAATTTGAGAGATCTAGCCATTTCCAAAATGGTTCTATGCTTTCTTTTTGCCACCCCATTATGCTAGGTTGTGTAGACACATGTACTTTGATGTAAAATACCAAGACTATATAGCAAATGCTTGAACTCAGTACTAAAAAGTTCACTTCCATTATCAGTCCTTAGAATTTTAACAATAGTGGAGAACACATTTTTTGATTGAATAAGGAAATCTCTCAGAACTATAATTGCTTATCACTTAGAGTTTAGAAGGAAAATCCAAGTGTATCTGCTATAGTCATCAACTATGGTGACAAAGTACCTTTTGCCTTCATATGTAGGTACTATATATGGTCCCCATATGTCACAGTGAACTAGTTGAAAAACAAACTTTTTTGTAGTGTTGCTCAATTGAAAGGACATCTTAGTTTGTTTAGCATCAGCGCAAACAATGCAGTATTGATGAGAATTTCCTATTGTCAGCTTACTCAGTGCCTCTATTTCTTTAATATATTTATATGAGCATGTACTAACCTTTTATTCCATAAACTGCAAGTACTAGAGATAGATACACTAGAACTGGAAAAGGTACTAAAACTAGAAGGAATTGAAACATCATTTGTTGTGTTGACACACTTATCTGTTGCCTGAGATGAGGCTGGTCTTGAAGCACTTCCATGCATTATGTATAGCCCATGCTCCTCTCTACCAATCCCCTTCACTTAACCACTAAAGAGGTCCTGAAAAATATAGAAGTCAGGAAAACACCTGTTGATATTGTCCAGGAGTGAAGACTAGAGCTGGTTGTGCCATTTGCTGGAAGAAAGTAGGTTGAATTTTTTGTTGTGATACACCTGAGTTAGATGAACCTTCTCCTCTGCCTTTTTGAATCCCATTAGGTGTTATATTTTTTCCCATATTACATATGTCAGCACAGGTGATCTTTCTACTACACACATGATTTGCATACTGTCCAGTGTTAATTCCCTTCCTTTTGGTCTTAAAATCAGGAGTATATCCAATCAACTTGTAGCAGTTTTCCTTTGTATGTCCCTTATCATGACAATACTCACACTGAACTTGACTCCTTCCTCACTTATAATTTCAGTATTACTTATATTCTTGCGACTATCTAAGGCTGCATTCTCCAGAGCTTCGGAAACTTGAGCAACTTGTGTCATACTTGTAAGGTTTCTTTGACTTTCCTGATCCACTAACATAGAGTAAGACTTGTTTATGCTATGCAAATGAGACATCATCATGATTTGACTCCTTGACTGAGAGTAGCACTCATTCAGTCCAGTAAGAAATTGAAGAAGCCTTTGATACTCAAAATGTTGAGCATACTTCTTAGACTCAGGACACGGACAACTAGGACAGGTCATAAGAGCATCAAACTCATCCTAAAGCTCTCTAAGTTTGGAGAAATAATCGGTTACGGTCATGATTCCTTGTGTTAAAGTGTGAACCTCCCTATGCAAGTACAGAATTCTAGAGCCATTCACTTTATCAAACCACTCTTTTAAGTCTTTCCAAAATTTATAAGCATTGGATGCATATAGGACATTATTTAGAAAACCGGCCTTACAGTATTCATTATCCATGATATAACAATAACATTCAATTTCTCCCACAAATCATGAAGCTCAGGTCAAACTTAGACTTATGAAACGTACCATCGATAGATCCTAGTTTACTTTTACCTAGCAAGATAACTCTGATTTCACGACTCCCTAATGCATAGTTATCATATCCAGTAGGTTAAAGAGAGATAATAGAACTACCTGGTGTGTTTGTTGGCTGTAGGTATTGAGGATGATTATGATCGATGGAGGGAAAGGAAGTTGTACCAGTCATGAAATCGCCATTAGTTGAGGTTGTGGTAGTGTAAACAAGAGTAATATTGTTGATTTGGTCATCTTCAATAGCCATTGTTGACTGAGAAATTAGCTTCAGAGAACACAACTCGCAAACCGTAGCTTCGATCGAAGGTTACTCTAAAACAAATTCAGCAGATCAAATTGCATAATTGAAGCAACCAAGAAGAGATTTGCTTGAAAACTAGCTTAGATTCACACCGATTTCTATGATACCATGTTAACAGCTATAGATATGGTGGTCGAAGCTAATGAGGAAGAATAACCTAGAAGGAGGAATCAGAGAAGAAGAGCAGCAACTCTTTTGAAAACTATGTTCTGTATGATAGCCTACAGTATTTAAAAAAAAGTAACTGCCTAACCAACTAACCGAATTTTACAAACTCCTAGATAACTAACTATAGGTAACATTACAATTAAGCTTAACTGTTGTTCACTATCAGCTTGTGACTTAGCTGCTAGCTAACAACTTAGAGGCATCTTACTCAGATGAAAAAACCTATGTAGTTCACAGTGAAAAATCCAAGAGGATTGCAGCTGGAAGTGGAATTTTCACACTTCTTCAATGCCCGAGATGAAGTACCTCCAGTAGAAACTCTAACAGAAAATATGGTCCAAGTTGAACCTGAAACCACTACTCAATTCTATAAAATTGTCACTAGATTCAAAACTAAGTCTCTTCCTATAACTCATACCTCACTAGCTGTTGTACAAACAAAAGCAGAAGATCCTAAATCTATAAAAGAAGCTCTTAGTTCCCCTTACTGTCTTAAAGTAATGCTAGAAGAATTAGCAGTCTTACATCAAAATGAAACTTGGATGTTAGTTCCCAGAACTCCAATAATGAATATAGTAGGGTCTAAGTGCGTGTTTAAAACAAAAATGAGGCCAGATGGATCAATAAAAAGACACAAAGCAAGGCTAGTTGCTAAAGGGTACTCACAGCTTGAAAGGATTTATTTGAAGAAACATTCAGTCTAGTAGTTAAAGCTACCACTGTAAGAGTAATTCTCTTTACTGTTGTCACTTTAAATTGGCCCATTAGGCAACTAGATGTTAAGAATTCCTTCCTACAGATCATCTAGAGGAAGAAGTTTATATGACTCAACCACCAGGATTTACTGGTTCAATGTATCGTGACCATCTTTGTCTCTTGAAGCAGGCACTATATGGCCCCAAACAAGCTCGCAAAGCTTGGTTTGAGCGTTTTAGCGTATTCCTACTTCATCTCGCTTTCAAATGCAGTCGAGATGATTCTTCCTTATTTACTCCCTATGATGCAGAAGGAAAAATCTTACTTATGTTATATGTAGATGATATAATTGTGATAGGAACCAACTTAGGACAGATAGGGGAAGTAGTGAAAAAGCTGGGACATGCAGGATCTTGGACCCTTGAGTTACCTCTTGGTTATTAAAATAAGTTATTTTCCTAGAGGAATCTACTTGAATCAAAGCATATATGCAAATGATCTGCTTAGAAAAATGGATATGGCAAATGTAAAAACAATGCATATTCCACTAGCTCAGAAGCATGGTCTACAAGAAGAAGATGACAAAGTAGTTGATCCCTTAGTTTACAGAAGCATCGTCGGAAGCTTGCAGTACGTCACACTCACCAGACCAGACAATACTCATGATGTTAATCTTGAAAGTCAATTCATGCAGAATCCAAACGGCATGCATCTTCAGGCAGTAAAGAGAATATTGAGATATGCCAAAGGAACCATTGACCATGGACTTAGAATCATATCACAGTCTTCCTTCAAGCTCTATGGGTTCTCAGATGCAGACTGGGCAGGATGTGCCATAATAAGGATGTCTACTACTGAATAGTATATACCTTGGTGCAAATTGTGTCTCCTGGTCATCAAGGAAGCAGAACACTGTCAAGTGTTGAAGCTGAGTATAGAGCACTGGCAGCAACTGCAGCTGAACTTACTTGGATAAGCTACATTCTACAAGATATTGAAATGTACATCAAGAATGTTCCTGTTTTATTTTGTGACAATTTGAGTGCTCTATACATGACTACAAATACAGTAATGCATGCTAGAAATAAGCATGTAGAACTAGATTATCACTTTGTCATAGAGAAGGAAGCTCAACGACAATTGATCACTCAATTTGTTAGGTCCAAAGATTAATTAGCAGATGGTCATACCAAAGCTGTTGGCAATGACCAATTCCAGTTCTTTCGAGACAAGCTAGGTATAGTGAAAGTTACCTCTCACTAGCTTGAGGGAAAGTGATGAAGATAATGATCAGACTAACAAACTTGATAACTACACGATTACTTAGTGTAAGTCTACTAGAATTAGGACTCTTGTATTAGCCATCCTATACGAGGTCTACTCTATGTTGTATAGCAAAAAATATAGGATCAATATCTTGTATAAATATAGAGGGCTCGTGTAACTGGTTTCAATATATAAATACACTGGATTCTCAACAATGTCTCTGTGCCATAATTTCACACATTGTTCTATATATATAGAGAGAGACTATAGACACTTATAACCCAACTCACAATTTTCACTTAGCTTGTTCAGTGGAACTCAAAGTGATAAAATTTACCAAATTAACTAAAAACTTCTTTAGCTAATTATGGCCCCACATTTATGTGAGTAAACTCATAGATGCACCCTCTTGTAGACGGATAGCTAACATCTTCGATATTTTATTCTTATAAAAGGGAGTCCATAACATGTGACAATAAAAGAAGCTTGGAAAATAATAACATATTATAGTATGGATGATTGGACAGACTACGAATGCCATTTGATGAAGAATCCAAGGAAATTCCCATACATAACCTTTAAGTACAGTGAGAAAAATTAACATTCCGAAGAAAGTGTCCCTTTAATGAGCCTTATGCATTGCAAATTTATGTATTAATAGCGAGAGAGTGATACATAAAAGAAGTGTATAAGATAATATCTTTATTTCAAGGAATTAAAATTAGATATTTTATTTCCTTGAAATTAAATTGTTCGACAAGTGAAAATTTAGCGAAGAACCAAGTGAAGACTGTCATATATAAATGCACAGGAAGTCCACGTGAATGACTGACAATTGGCGGTGGTCTTTTTACGATATTGTATTTAGGCGTTCATGAATCATGACGAAACGACGTTGTTGTTCTATCATTGCCTTGCCAAGTCAATAAAGTTTACTTGATCAATTATTGATCCTACGTGGATATCTGCGTCATTAGCTCAAGTTAAAACATATTAATAATGTAAAATTTATTTAAAATTATCAATAGGTAAAAAAATTATAATTTAATCATATCTGAATTGTTTTTTTATTCAAGATGTAAGTATTGGGAAAATTTAAAATAAAGACAAAAAAGCAAAAAGTAGGATTATTTTTTCATGCCAAGTGACGTCAGGAATATATACTATAACTTTTTAGCCATTTTTTACATTCAATTAAGAGAAATTAGGTTCTTCATTTTTTTTTTCTGGATCCTAAAGTATGTAGTTGGTGTGGAATAATTGTTTAATTGGAATTCAATCCTATGTTAAGAAAATGAATCTTGGACTTAACTTGAAAAGTGAAGTTATAAGATGAACATTACCTAAAATTATATAGTAATTCTTTCCACTAATGAGGGACATGACTCTAACATCCTCCCCTAACGTTCACAATGGTGATTGGAACGCGAATAATATAATATACGGTCTGATATTAGATAAGTAAGCAATAAATCTATTAGGACTAATTCAACTGAAAAGCAAGCTCATATATACAGTTCAAAACCATAAAGAGGTTACAAAGGAAAAAAATTGGAATGTGTTTAATCATATGTGCTAGGAAATGGATCTTACTTAACTCAACTGGAAATTGGAAACTAAATTGGAAAAATAGTGATACAAAACAAAAAAGAACAATGATTTACGTAATGAAGATAAAATAGTTTTATATGTATACGCGTCATGACTCATGAGTTTTTGTAATATAAAAATAAAGGCACTGTATATCAATTATCAGCCTTAATGTTTTTGGTGCATTGATCGATGTATCCAAAAGCAATTCTTTTTATATAATAAAATATACGCGTCACGAGTTTGGGATAATTAACTTCATTAATTAGTCAGGCGTAGAAAAGAATATTATTATTCTAATCAGTATTTTTTTTCTATATAATAAAACTGGCGTCATACCAGGACTTTAATTATATCCTAACATATATATCTATTTGACATATGGAATGGAAAGACATTGGTGCATTGATCGATGTATCATTATGAAGTTACAAAAGGATGATATTTACCCATAAAACGGTACTGTTGAATTTGTTGTGTGGTTTATAGACAAGCGAACTGATTTGATCCCAAAATAATAAATAAATAAAAATAAAAAATAAGACTTAGCGTTGAATCGAGAGAAATATCAAGCAGCTTGGTTCCGGGGAACAAGGCTTCCGAAGACAGCAATAAGAACAATATTTGATAGAAAATAAAGTTATATTATTTAGCTTGAAATAATGTGTAGCATAAGTTTTTGCCAGAGATTTCGTGTCGTATAATGGTTGTTGAAGCCACTATTTATAGATATGCTTAGAGAATAAGATCTTAGGATCAAACCCTTCTTAAATGACAATAAAGGACGCTATTGATGAATATGTAACAGCAGGCCATTAATGCCAAAATTCTCTACAACAACTGCATATTTAATACTAATGAATATTCTTCATTAAATGTCATCTGGCGACAAACATCTGTTTGCTCCCCTTGGCGGTGTTCCCATCGGGATCTACCTGGTACCAACCGAGGTTGTTGTCTTCGTTTTGGTTTTCTCTCGATTTATCTTCCACCTGCCTCCGACTCCACGTGTCACACCATCATTTAAGCATTTAATATAAATCAATTTTACCGTATACATATAGTCCCTCTGCTTTCCAGTGGCACATCTTTGTGTCATCGGAAAGTTGGTGAAGATTCCTTTCTTGGCGGGCAATTTTCTGAACAGTTTCTGATGCTTCATAAGATGAAAGTCTCCTCACATTTAATACCCCAAACACGTGTTACCCTACGATTTAGAAATATTTTTACCGGTTCTCGAGGTAATCATGATCACGATTTTAGCCGATTATTCCTTTACTTAAACGCCTCATTCTTCTTCTTTCACTTCTAACAACTTCATAAGCTTTCTTAACCTTTTTGCACTTAAATCCCTCCTGCTTTCATCTCTCTCTGATCTTCTTCAAATAGCTTTATCCTCTCCTTATTACTGTGGCTTCCCCTACTAAGTCTTCGAAGAACTCTGGTTTTCTTTTTGGTGGTGGCCCGAAGAAAAGCAAAAATAAGGAAGTTGATGTTGATGTTGATCCTCCCACGGTGAGCACCATCATACCTAAACATCTAAACACTGCCAAAGATTTCGAAGAGAAGTTCCCCACTTCAAACCCTCAGACTTGGGTTGTTGGTAAATATCCTTCTTCTATTTGTCCTTCCAGTATTCCTGCTACGAAGGAGGACTGTGACTTTCATACCCTAAATATCATTGCTCCAGACCTGATAGAGCAGGTAACCTTCACTAAGAAGGGTTTTATGTACATTTACACGTACCCCTTCACTTTGCGCCCATTCTCATTGAGCGGGGGACTAGAACCCGTGATTTTGGAATTTTGCCACCGGTATCAAGTCTGCTTGGCACAAGTAAGCCCCTCTGTGTGGCACACGGTTGCTAGTCTGCAGTGACTGTGCTTTGAAATGAGGGAGACCCTCACTGGAGCACATATGATGAATCTCTACTCCCCCAAAATCTTCTGTGATGGAGTAATAAACTTCAGTAAGTGTGGCCACCATGCTTTGCTTACCAGCATGAATGATGACAATGACATTTGATAGATGGAGCGGTTTGTCGTCATTGCTACCAGGGATATCATCCCAGCCATAACTCCACCTTTCCCCAAATCTTGGAATCATTCACTTAAGTATAAAGTTTATCTCTTTCTCTAAAAAAGGTTGTTTCATGTCATTGCTTGTAACGACCCGACCGGTCATTTTGCTTTCTAGATCCCCGTTTCCCTAATTAGGACTCCCCATATGTGGCTTTACTATTTTATGATTTGCAGGGATGGTTGACTTGGTTTTGGCAGGGTTCAGGTTGAAATTGGAATACTTGGTTCCTTAATAGAGGCCTAAGATGGTCAAGTTTGACTTGAGTCAACATTTTCAGTAAACGACCTTGCAACCAGAATTTAACGCTTCTAATAGGTTTGTATGATGATTTTGGACTTGGACGTTTGTTCGGATCAGGTTTCAGGTGATCTGGGAGCGTTTCAGTGTTTAATGTTGAAAGTTGGTTCATTGAAAGTTTTCAAGTTCTTTAAATTTGGTTGGGATTGAGGTCCGTATAGGATTCCGAGCCTTATAGTAGCTTTGTCGTGTCATTTATGACTTGTGAGCAAAAGTTGAGGTCAATCGAAGTTGTTTTTATATTATTCAGCATTAGTTTTGGAAGCCGGATGTTCATAGTTTCGATAGGCTTGAACTGGGTTGTGATTCGTAGAATCGATGTTGTTTGATGTGACTTGTGGCCTCGAGTAGGTTCGCTATGTGTTTTGGAACTTGTTGGTATGTTCGAACGGGGTCCCGGAGTACCCCGAGTAAGAATCAGATCATTTTTGGATTTGGTTGTTTTGGTTGAAGTTGTTGTTGTTCTGGTGTCTTTGCACCTGCGGAGGGTTTGGCTGCAGGTGCGGACGCACAGGTGCACGTGGCCCATTGCAGAAGCGAAAGCTGCCAGCCCAGGCTTGGGTTAGCAGGTGCGGAAGCCTGGGCATAGATGCGTATTTGCAGGTGCGAAGTTCTCCCGCAGAAGCAGAAGTGTGAGGGGTTGGTGTGGGATTGCAGGTGCGATCCATTTTTCGCAGAAGCGAGCATTGGTCCATAGAAGTGAGGGGAGCTAGCCTAGGCTAGGACTGTAGTTGCGATGGATTTTTCCGCAGGTGCAACTGTTTGGCCGCAGGTGCGAAAGTCGCTGGGCAGTGGAGTACTTTCAATTCGAGACTTAGCCTATTTTCCACACACTTTCACTTTGTCTTGGGCGATTTTGAGAACACTTTTGTGGGGGATTCTCATCAGTATCACAAACTAAGTAAACTCTACATATTTTAAGTTAAACACGTATGATTAAACATGGTAAATTAGTGAAACTAGTGGGATTTTGTGCAAAACCTAGGGTTTAGGTGAAATTGCGATTTGATCATAGATTTGTTTGTGGAAATTAGAATAAATTATATATTTGTGTTCATGAGGTTATGAATAATATTTATTTACAAAAAATTTCTGAATTCGGGCACGTGGGTCCGAGGGTGAGTTTTAGGAATCTTCCAATTTGGGTTGGGAAATTACTCTAATGGTTAAATTATAAACTTTTCAGCATATATTGATTAATTCACACAATATTTGGATAGTTTCGGATTACGTGAAACCGATTTGAGGCTTTAGTGTGAATTGTGAGCCGGGAAGAGAACTTGAAAATGAGGTAAGTCTCTTGCCTAACCTTGTAAGAGGGAACACTTTCCGTATGTGCTATAAATGATGGTTTTGCTAATAATTGTGGGTGCTACGCGCGCACGATATGAAGAGAGTTCTCATATAGCTAAAATCATGCTTATGTCCGAGTAGTTTTAGGACTCTATCATGTACTACTTGTATTATTTGTACTCAACTTGTTAGTTTAATTACTTAAATTATATTTAATATTTAATAGAGGATTTGTGAAGGCCAAACTTCACTACTTTGAGTTGTGGATTACTTGACTGTTGGTGTAAACTATAGCTTCCTTGAGTATTATTCTTTTGTAGTAGCCGTTAATTGGAGCTCGTAGAGTAATCTCCCTTTCTGTGGATCGGGTTAAACGCCTTGGCAATATAATAGAAATTTGTATGTGATAGTTGGAGACTCTAACTGATATTTAGTTAAAGAACCACTTATTTATAGTTCATTAATTTGTTATTATTGATGTATTCCCTGCCTATTTATAATTTGTTCACTTTATTTATTGACCCTTAGTAAGTATCGATGTCGACGCCTCGTCACTACTTCTTTAAGGTTAGACTAGATACTTACTGGGTACATGTTGTTTATGTACTCACGCTACACTTCTGCACTAATCATGCAGGAACTCTGCAGGTGCATCTGGCGTCCATTCAGGTGCGTACCCCCGTTACCCAAAGGCTTAGTGGTGAGCTGCTCTTTATGTTCGTACTGCATCGCCCGGAGTCTCTTTGTATTGTATTTATATTCTATTTGTCTTACTCGAGACAATATTATAGGAGATTTTGTATATTCTACTAGATTTCTCATGCGCTTGTGACGCTGGCATGTTTGGAATATTCTATAGACATTTTATAGTTTTTGGGTATTAAATTCACAATTTTACTCTTTTGTTATTTTGTGCTTTACTTTACTATAATTTCCTATTTATAGTTCTCTTATTAATAAAAATAATTACTTTAAAAATCTTAAGATGAACAATTACATGGATAGTTCACCATTGGCATGCCTAACAGTGAAGTTGGCCGCCATCACGGCCTATAGTGAGAATTGGATCGTGACAACTTAGTATCTGACTCTAGGTTCACATATGTCTCACAAGTCACGAGTGGGCCTAATAGAATCTTGCAGATCGGTGCGGAGACGTCTGTACTTATCTTTGAGAGGCTATAGGGTGTTAGGAAACTTCTCTTTAGCGTGTCGTTAATGTTCTTTTTAAATATCTTTCTCTTATTCTCTCACAGATGGTAAGAACACGCGTGACAGATGTACTCGGTGCGGTGGAGGAGCTGCTCCCCCTGTTGCTAGAGCCCGAGGTAGTGGCCGAGGAAGGGCTCCAACTCCTGCCAGAGGACGAGTGTGTCCTAGGGTTGCTCCGGTTGTCCCACCAGTGGATTTAGTGGAGGACCCTTTTATTGAGGAGCAGGGCGAGGTGCCTGCAGCTGAGCCGGCCCCAGCAGATTTCATGTCCGCACCGGGATTCCAGGAGGTCATGGGCCATATGCTGCGGTTCATTGACTCTATGAAGAAGGCTGTTTTATTTCTAGCGGACCCTGTCATATCTCAGGCGGGAAGGGGAGCGCAGACCCCTACTGCTCATGCTCCAGGGCTTGTTGTTGCCATATATCAGACCCCGAGTTAATTACCTGTGGGCGAGGCTCAGCCAATTACAACAGCTATACTAGAGCCCGGACCAGCCGCGACTGGTGAGTCGTAGAAACTATTGGATAGATGGACTAGGCTACATCCTCATGCCTTTGGCGGTGAGCGACATGAGGACCCCCAGGACTTTATTGATTATTTCACAGACAAACTGCACAACATGAGAGTATTGGAGTCCATGGGGTGGGCTTTACCACCTTTCAGCTTGAGGGAAGGAACCCTAGATGGTGGCAGTCCTATCGTCTCACCAGACCAGCAGGTTATCCTCCCTACAGTTCACACGTTTCCTTTTGGAGAGATATATTCCGCCCTCTCAGTGGGAAGAGGTACGGGGTCAGTTCGAGCATCTCCAGTAGGGTCAGATGTCTGTGACCGATTAAGAGGTGAGATTCTTGAGTTCTCTCGCATGCACTTATGATACCCCCCCCCTACCGATACAGAGAGAGTGCAGAGGTTTATTGTTGGCTTGCACTATGGTATTCAGGTCACTATGGCACACGAGATTGAGATGGGGACTCCTTACAAACAGGTTGTGGAGATAGCTCAGAGGATCGAGGGTATGCGTCAACAGGGCCGAGAATAGGCACCGAAAAATAAGCGGTATCGATATTCTGGAGGGCTTAGTGGTGCTCCGTCTGGGGGAAGACGTCAGTTTGTGAGGGGCTAGTCTAGCATGCCCACATATCTAACACCGCCGCCTCTACGGGGTGCTTCAGTGTGGCCCATTTTTAGCCCCATTACTAAGAGCTCATATCGTGCACCGACTATTCAGGGTTCTTCCAGCGGGTGTTCAGGTCCCCAGGGTCAGACGCAGGGTCAATCATCTTCTGCACTGAGAGGTTGCTATGAGTGCAAGAAGCTTGGTCATGCGAGGAGATTCTGCCCCAGGCTTCAGGGCAAGGCAGTACAGCAGGGCCATCAGCCTATGATTACCGCACCAGGTGCCTTCTATCCGGCCAAAGGTGGAGTCCAGGTGGGTAGGGGTCACCCTAGTGGTGGAGGCTAGTCAGATGGCGCTCCAGCTAGGTTCTATGTCTTTCCATCCAGACCAAATACAATAGCCTCAGATGGTGCGATCACATGTATTATTTCTATATGCGGTAGGGATACTTCGGTACTATTTGATCCAGGGTCTACATATTCATATGTTTCATCTCTGTATGCTCAGTTTCTGGGTGTTTCTCGTGAATCCTTGGGTGCTCCTGTATATGTGTCGACGCCAGTGGGCGATTCTGTTGTGGTGGATTGTATTTACTAGTCCAGTATGTGACTTTCTTTGGTTATGAGACTAGAGGGGATCTTTTGTTGCTAGACACGATCGACTTTGAGGTCATCCTGGGCATGGACTGGTTGTCTCTGTACCATGTCATTCTCGATTGCCACGCCAAGACTGTTACCTTGGCGATACTATAGTTTCCTAGGTTGAAGTGGAAGGGTTCATCTATCAAATCATCTAGCCGAGTTATTTCTTTCTTGAAGGCTCGACATATGGTCAAGAATGGTTGTTTGCCTTATTTGTCTTAGGTTCGGGATATTGTTACAGAGACTCCCATAATTGATTTAGTGCCTGTTGTGTGGCAGTTCTTTGATGTGTTTCCATCTAATCTACCACGAATGCCACCAGATCGTGATATCAATTTTTGTATTGATTTAACACCAGGTACCCAGCCTATATATATTCCACTATATAACATGTCTTTGAAAGAGTTGAAGGAGTTGAAATTACAACTTGAAGAGTTGCTAGCGAAGGGATTCGTCAGAATGAGTCTGTCTCCTTGGGGTGCACCGGTGTTGCTTATGAAAAAGAAGGATGAGACTATGCAGATGTGCATTACCACTAGTTGAACAAAGTTACCATTAAGAACAAGTACTTGTTGCCACTTATTGATGATTTATTTGACCAGTTGCAGGGTGACAGGGTTTTCTATAAGATCGACTTGAGGTCAGGGTATCATCAGCTGAAGATTCGTGCTTCAGATATTCCGAAGACATCTTTCTGGACTAGATATGGCCATTATGAGTTTGTAATGACGTTCTCGGCTTGACCAACACCCCGATGACGTTTATGGATTTTATGAACCGGGTGTCCAGGACATATATTGACTCGTTTGTCATTGTCTTCATTGATGACATATTGATCTACTCGCGTAGTTTGGAGGAGAATGAGCAACATTTGAGATTTGTGCTTCAAACCTTTCGAGAACAGAAGCTATATGCTAAGTTCTCCAAGTGCGAGTTCTGGTTAGATTCTGTGGCATTCTTGGGGCATGTTGTATCAGGTGAGGGTATTAAGGTAGATCCCAAGAAGAGCGAGGCAGTCCAGAGTTAGCCTCCTCCTACCATAGCGACTGAGATCAGAAGCTTCTTGGTGTTAACAGTTTATTATCATCGGTTCGTGGAGGGTTTCTCATCTATTGTGACACCTTTGACTAGACTAACCCAGAAGGGTGCTCAATTCTGATGTCTGACGATTGCGAGGCGAGCTTTTAGAAGTTCAAGACCGAATTGACTACAACACTTGTGTTATTGTTGCCTTCCAGTTCAAGTATGTATGCTATGTATTGCGATGCTTTATGCGTTGGCCTGGGTTGTGCATTGATGAAGGATATGCGAGTTATTGAATATGCTTCACATTAGTTGAAGACCCATGAGAAGAATTAACTCGTACATGATTTGGAGTTGGCCGCGATAGTTCATGCTCTCAAGATCTGGAGGAATTATCTTTATGGGGTGTCATGTGAGGTTAACACCGATAATCGCAGCTTGCATCATTTGTTCAAGAAGAGGGATCTCAATTTGAGGCAGTGCATGTTGCTTGAGTTACTAAAGGACTATTATATTACCATCATTTATCATCCGGGCAAGGCAAATATGGTTGCAGATTCCTTGAGCAGAAAGACCAAGAGTATGGGTAGCTTGACATTCCTTTTCGCGGAGGAGAGACGACTGGCTTTGGGCATTCAATCCTTGGCTAATACACTTGTGAGGTTGGATATTTCATAGCCTAGTCGAGTTCTTGCATGTGTTGTGGCTCAATCTTTATTTTTTGAGCGAATCAAGGCTCGTCAGTACGATGATCCGCACTTATGGTTCTCAGGGAGACGATACTACAAGCTGGAGTCAAGGAGGTTACTCTCAGTGAGGATGGTGTTTTGTGACTCCAAGGACGTATATGTATTCCTTATGATAATGGTTTGAGGGAGAAGATTCTAGAGGAGGCACATTGTTCTCAGTGTTCTACTCATCCATTTGTTTAACCAAATAATTGGATTCTTTGCCCAAAGCTATTTTAAGAAGAACACAGGTTTCTGATAACCAAAGAATAAGATTATAATAGTAGGCAAACTTGTAATGGAAAGCAGTAAGATGCACAAAAAGTAAGTATATTGCAATAGTAGTTCGGGATGATCCCTTTACAGGTTATATTTTACTCCTTTATATAGGGAATTTCCTAATATAACGTTTGCCTTTTTCAGTGATTGAGCATTAATGACTAATAATGACTTCAATGTAACGTACAATGAATCAACCGTAACTGTTGAGTGAATGTTGTGTAACGTATGGATATCTAATTTGAAGATCTCTGAATCTACCCTTTATTCTGTCCAAAACACTTTTGACCGTGTCTCTTCATCTTCTCAATTAGGTTGAAACTTCCGTAGCTAATTAACTCGTGGATGTGATTTGCCGTGCCTCTTTTCCTCGTACCTCTTCTTAGAGTCTCGTCCAGCTATCGTGTCTTCATTGCTCCACGTAGACTACTGAGTCATCAAGATTTATTACACGTGTGAAGCTCTTTTTTACCAATACACCAGGTACTGCGAAGATGTATCCCGACCTGAGGCAGCATTATTGGTGGTGGCAGATGAAAAATAACATAGTTGAGTATGTAGCGAGATGCCTAAATGTCCAGCAGGTTAAGTATGAGCACCACAGGCTAGGTGGCCTACTATAGTAGATGGTTATACCGGAGTGCAAATAGGAGCGCATCACTATGGATTTCGTAGTTGGGTTGCCACGGACGTTGAGGAAGTTTGATGCCATTTGGATCATTATCGACAGGATGACCAAGTCGGCACACTTTATTCCACTGATGACTACGTACTTATCAGAGAGGTTGGCCCAGATTTACATTCAGGAGATTGTTTGTTTGCATGGTGTGCCTGTTTTCATCATTTCATATGAAGGACCTCAGTTCACTTCGTATTTCTGGAGAGAAATACAGAGCGAGTTGGTTACCTGGGTAGAGCTCAGCATAGTCTTTAATCCGCAGACTAACAGGAAATCGAAGCAGACAGTTCAGATCCTGGAGGATATGCTCAGAGCATGTGTGATTGACTTCGGAGGGCGGTGGGATCGATTTTTTCCTTTTGCCAAGTTTGCTTATAACGATAGTTACTAGTCCTGCATTGAGATGGATCCATTTGAGGCTTTATACGGTTGGCGATGTCGTTCGCTCATTGGATGGTTTGAGCCCGGAGAGGCTAGGTTATATGGCACTGATTTAGTGAAGGATGCCTTGGAGAAGGTAAAGTTTATTTAGGAGCGACTTCGCACATTACGGTCCAGACAGAAGAGTTACGCGAATCAAAGGTGCCTGATTTATCATTTATGGTGGGGGAAAAGGTTATCTTGAAGGTATCGCCGATGAATGGAATCATGAGGTTTAGGAAGAAGGACAAGCTGAGCCCAAGGTCTATTGGTCCATTTGAGGTGTTGAGGCGAGTTGGGGAGGTTTCTTATGAGCTTGCTTTGCTTCCCAGTATATCGGGAGTTCATCCGGTTTTCCACGTGTATATGCTCCAGAAGTATCATGCCGACAGGTCACATATGTTAGATTACATCACGGTTCAGCTAGATGACAACTTGGGTTATGAGGAGGATCCAGTTGCCATTGTTGACAGGCAAGTTCGCTAGTTGAGGTCTAAGAAGATTCTGCGGTAAAGGTCCGGTGGAAGGGTCAACCAGTCGAGGAGGTTACTTGGGTGTCACGCCCCAAACCTGGGGAGGCGTGGCTGGTACCCGGTGCCACACTGGCCCGAGCGAACCACTCTGTAACTCTTTTTTTCTTTGTAACTATCATGGGCCAACATGGCCACAACTCGTAATGTATAACTATAAGTGGGCAACATTGTATCAATAAACTATCATTCTTAAAACATGAATACATATGGGCCGTCAAGGCCTCTGACATACTGTACAAAATGAACCTCTGTCTACAAAGCCTCTAAGATTATTTGACATCAAATGGGACAGCACAGACCTACCCATAAGTCTGTAGAAAACTTCTGACACGATGACTCATAGACTCGGCTGCACTCCAAATGAGGTGGAGTCTTACCGATCCTTCGCTGAAACCAATCTCGTCTACTATGATGGCTCGTCAAACTGATTATCTATACCTGCAGGCATGAATGCAGCGCCCCCAACAAAAGGACGTCAGTACAAATAATGTACTGAGTATGTAAGGCATGTAAATCAATATATAAAGGCCATGGAAGAAAAACAGAGTAAAGGACTCAACCTGTAAGTCTGGATAGCTCTGTAAATCATGAAATATTTATAATGTCATGCATATGCATATAAATATCATGTAATGCATAGGTCTGTACGTACATAACATCATCAAGCCTCTGGAGGCATCCCATCATATCATCTCGGCCACTGTGGGCAAATCATCAATGTATACCAGCTGATCAGGTGGTGGTGCGTATATAACGCCGTAACCTTTTCTCATATCCCATATATATATATATACATATATATCATCAATGTATACCAGCTGATCAGGTGGTGGTGCGTATATAACGCCGTAACCTTTTCTCATATCCCATATATATATATATACATATATATCATCAATGTATACCAGCTGATCAGGTGGTGGTGCGTATATAACGCCGTAACCTTTTTCCATATCCCATGTACATATACATATATACATACATATATATATATACATATATACATACATATATATATATATATATATATATATATATATATATATATATATATATATATATACACNGTCATAAGACCATTATGCCTCTGATTAATATCATGAAATAAACTTTACCAACTTACATATTTTTGAGACTCATGAACAGATGATAAAATAATATGACACATGAGGAATCAAGAACATAAGCATCTCTAGTATTTCTATGAATAGAGCCATTTATGGAAATTTCGTCCGCCCTAAACTGTCTTGGATTCAATAACAAGTCTTTCCACGTGGCTTTAAACTCAGTTATATGAACCAAGTCTTGCAAAAGCCTAATTAAGTCCCTCCCTATCTTCAAACACAAAGGAAAGTTTGCCCTCAAAAGTCGAACACTGAATTCAACCTCCATTCTTTTCAATGTGTCTATCATTGGATTACTTGGTACCCTATAATGATCGGCCAATAACCGAAGGAACACATACAACACCTTATTCAAAACCAATGGTTCTTCCTCTAATAAACAATCCTAATAAAATTACATATCCAAATACTATTCATGACAGAAGCACCAACATCCTACAAAGAATGCTGTTAACAGAACAAAATGACCCCGGAAAAGGAAAAAGGAAGAAAAAGACACTAGCACTAAAATGCCAACCTAGCCAAAGAAATTACAAACAATTGAAGTGACATCCATGAGAACGTGAGCACGACTTTCTGATTTTCTTGAAGCAACAACTTGAAAGAGTCAATTGTCGATCCATGTAGAGGCGGAGTCAGGATTTGAAATTTATGGGTTTAAGATTCTAAATCTTTTAAGTTACCGGGTTTTAATTTAATAATCTATACATGTTCCATGAATTTCTTAAAACAAATAAATGGTTTGAACAAAAACTACTGATCTCGGACGAACCCGCAAGTTAAACTCTCCCTCCAGGACCTGGATCCATGTCAAATTTATTCTTGATAGGTTCAATGATAGCAGTGTATTCATTCGGCTATAATCTTTAGGGATCTCACCAACTAGTTCATTGCTAGAAATATCGATGGTTTTTAGTAGCCACAAGGTACTTTGGTACTCTGACTCTTTGTTTTTCCACTGGACTAATGCATTTCCATGGTACAATACACCAACTCAAGGAACATAAGGATCAAAGTCATAGCTCACACTTGAACCATCTTGCAAAAGTTGCAGTGAGGTGAAATTGCTGAAACATTGTGGAATTGTTCCGGATAAATGGTTGCCACCTAATGTAATGACTTAAAGAGTCATACGTATGATTTAAGGGGTGCTTCCATGTGGGGTGGGGAAAATTTAATCTTTATCCAACTTATTAGTTAATTAGGAATGTCCCGCTCTTCGGTAGTTAACCAATTACCCCTATAATTAAGAATTATCTCAAATTACTTAAAATTCTATTTATTTTTAATACACTTTATATTACTTACTAACAGGGTCATGTGGTACTATATAAAATAAATACGTATACTACAATTTCATTAAAACATCCATGTAAAAATATATATATTTTGTCAACTTCTAATTTTCCTAATCTCATATAAAGAGTACAAATTCTCGTACGCTTAATTCTTAAAATGGTAAAAAGATAACCTTCTTTTCTTGTGAGAAAATAATTTCTATCTTTACAATAAAGAAAATCTCATAAACTTTCTCATATTATATGTATAATTTACCATATTCGAAAATAGTAATAATGGTAACTAATCAAAATTATACTTATAAAACTTTTATTAAAATATTTCACTTAAAAGAAAATAACACACTAGCATAATATCTAACAGTTAGAGGTACCAAAATGGTATCTTGAGACTTAAACCTTTTGAATAACTTTGCATAAATGATAATAGGCTACTTACTATTGCTAACTTGGTGTTCATATTTTCGTTGCCTTAACTTTTAAAACTAACACATATCAACACCTAGTGGTAAATATAAAAAAAAAAAAAACTTCCTCTACTCTTAAGTCACTAATCTTATTCTCTAAGTAAAAGGCATGCTTTAAATTTCATCTCACAAAGTGCCTTGATGGAACTATAATTTTGACAACAAAAATATTTGAAATGATGCACAATCCGTAGGAATGGATGTCCTATACGGAGATTTTAACATCTTCACCACCTTCCTATTTTTATCTCGCATTATTTGGTTAGAATAGGATGGATATTTCATGAAAGCATCTCTTCACAAACTAAATTCTGATGATATAACTTGTTAAGAAGAAATATGAGAGAATGAGGCCATGAAAAGTTGATAATGCTATATCAATCCCATATCTTTGTCTCTTTGTCTGTGGTTTGTGGACAATAATCTACCTTGGCATCACTATGTATATGGATGTCACTGAATGATGGAAAGAAAGAACACAAAGAAGCAAGATTTTGTTGCAGTGAATACTTACAGGGTCTCATAATAATAATATCTTAAACCCTCTATAACTTCCTAATAGACATAATCCCTTCGAACTCATGTGAATTACTATGACTCATCCTAATACTAAAATACGGAATGTAACATTGGGAGACCGAAGAGGACATGGGGAGCAGATATCCATACCTATTCAACACTCCATGTATGATTCTAGACCCGTTTGAGGATGAACGTTTGTTTAAAAAGTGGAGAATGTAACGGCCCGACCGGTCATTTTTCTTTCTATGTCCTTATTCCCCTAATTAAGACTCCTCGTATGTGCGTTACTGTTTTATGACTTGCGGGGATGGTTGACTTGGGTTTAGAAGGGTTCGGGTTGAAATCGGAACACTTGGTTCCTTAATAGAGGCCTAAGATGGCCAAGTTTGGCGTGACTCAACATTTTTAGTAAATGACCTCGAAACCGGAATTTTACAATTCTAATAGGTTCGTGTGATGATTTTTGACTTGGGCGTGTGCTCGGATCGGGTTTCGGATGATCCGGAAGCGTTTCGGTGCTTAATGTTGAAAGTTCGTTCATTGAAGATTTTCAAGTTCTTTAAATTTGGTTTGGAGAAGACGTTGGTATTATTGAGGTCCATTTAGGATTCCGAGCCTGGGAGTAGGTCTGTCGTTTCATTTATGACTTGTGTGCAAAACTTGAGGTCAATCGGAGTTGTTTTGGTATGATTCGACGTTAGTTTTGGAAGTCGGATGTTCATAGTTTTGATAGGATTAAATTGGGTTGAAATTCATAAAATCGATGTTGTTTGATGTGATTTGTGGTCTCGAGTAGGTTCACTATGTGTTTTGGATTTTTTTGGAATGTTCGGACGGGTACCGGGGGGCGTGGGTGAGAATCAGATCATTTTGGACTTGGTTGTTTTGGCAGAAGTTGCTGTTGTTCTGGTGTCTTCAAACCTGCGGCAGATTTGGTCGTAGGTGCGACGTGCAAGTGCGTGTGGCCCATCATAGAAGCGAAAGTGGCCAGCCCAAGCCTGGGTTCGCAACTGCGGAAGCCTGGGCACAGATGTGCATCCGCAGAAGCGGAAGTGTGAGGGGCTGGTGTGCGATCGCTGGTGCGATCCATTTTTCCGCAAATGAGAGGGAGAATTTCCTAGGTGAGGACTGCACCTGTGATGGATTTTTCTGCAGGTGCAGGGTCGCAGGTGCGAGTGCTTGGCCGCAGGTGCGAAAGTCGCTGGGCAGTGAGTGCTTTTAATTTGAGACTTAGCCTATTTTCCACACACTTTCACTTGGTCTTGGGCGATTTTGAGAGCACGTTTGTGTGAGATTATCATCAACATCACAAAGTAAGTAAACTCTACCCATTTTAAGTTAAATACGCGAATTATATGCAGATTAAACCTGGGAAATTAGTGAAACTAGTGGGATTTTGTGAAAAACCTAGGGTTTAGGTGAAATTGCAATTTGATCATGGATTTGGTTGTGGAAATTGGAATAAATTATATATTTGTGTTCGTGAGGTTATGGGTAATATATATTTACAAAAATTTTCGAATTCGAACATGTGGGCCCGGGGGTAAATTTAGGAATCTTCCGACTTGGATTGGGAAATTACTCTAATAGTTAAAATATAAACTTTTGAACATATATTGATTAATTATAAAATATTTGGATAGTTTTGGACTGCGTGGAACCGATTTGAGGCTTTAGTGTGAATTGTGGACCAGGAAGAGAACTTGAAAATGAGTAAGTCTCTTGCCTAACCTTATAAGAGAGAATTCTCTCCGTAGGTGCTATAAATGATGGTTTTGCTAATAACTGTGGGTGCTAAGCGCGCGCGATATGGTCAGAGTCCGCATGTAGCTAAAATCATGCTTATGTCCGGGTAGTTTTAGGACTCTATCATGTACTACTTGTATTATTTATACTCAACTTTTTAGTGTAATTACTTAAATTATATTTGATATTTAATAGAGGATCTGTAAAGGCCGAACTTCTCTACTTTGAGTTTTTGGCGGGTTGCTTGACTGTTGGTGGAAACTATACCTTCCTTGAGTATTATTCTTTTGTAGTAGCCGTTAATTGGAGTTTGTAGAGTATTCTCCCTTTATGTGGATCGAGTAGTACGACCTCGCCATAAATCGTGCGTGATATTGCTCGGAGTCCAATTATATTTGATATTTCTATTATGACATGAGAATTTGTAATTACTTGATGACTCATATTTGTTGAAATTAGTATGTGATGGTTGGTGACTCTAACTTATATTTAGTTAAAGAACTGCTTATTATTGTTCATTAATTTGTTATTATTGATGTATCCCTGTCTAATTATAATTTGTGCACTTTATTTATTGACCCTTAGTAAGTATCGATGTCGACCCCTCGTCACTACTTTTTCGAGGTTAGACAAGATATTTATTGGGTACATATTGTTTATGTACTCAGTTTATGCTTCTACACAAAGCATGCAGGATCTGAGGCAAGTTCATCTAGCGGCCATTCAGGCGCGTACCACCATTACCCAGAGGCTTAGTGATGAGCTGCTCTGTATGCCCGTTTTGCTGTGCCCAGAGTCTCTTCTTATTGTAGTTATTTTCTATCTATCTTACTCCTGACAGTATTATAGGAGTTTTTGCATATTCTACTAGTTTGCTCATGCACTTGTGATACCGAATTTTTGAGAATATTCTAGTAGACATTTTATATTTTTGGGCTATTAAATTCACTATTTTACTCTCGTTATTTTGTTCTTTACTTTACTATAATTTCCTATTAATAATTCTCTTATTATATAAAATCAATTACTTTAAAAATCTTAATATAAACAATCACATGGATAGTTCACCGTTGGCTTGCCTAGCGATGACGTTGGGTGTCATCACGGTCTATAGTGGAAATTGGGTCGTGACATTGCTAACCCTTATTCATTTATTATTTCAGCTACTCGGTGGACACTGTTGCACTCTATTTTGCACAAGTAAAAATAAATTACAACTTATAGTATTCTACAAGATTAGTTGAAATATAGAGTTGTCACTTAATATTTAAGGTATACTAGGACACCTATACTACACTACATAATGTAAAGTGAGTCATGATCTGTGAAACCGTTGAGATTCTAAGTAAGGGTTCAACTTATCTTGAGAGGAATGTGTTAGGAACCTTTCAAGAACCACAAAAAGTATGATTCCTATGGACTCGATCAAATAAATGAGGGAAGGTTCAAAAGAATGATTAACTATGTCACAAATAATTTCTATCAAGGCGTAGTCAATATTGTTTTCACGTAGTGAATAAATATTCAAAACATGACCATTTCATTTGTGGTAAAATATATACAATAGGATATGCAAAGTAAATTAATTGACAAAAGTCTTTTTGGAGTTTGATTGAAAGAATTCGGTTGAAACAAAGTATAAAGGAAACTTCAATTTATAACTAAAGCTGAGTGATTTAACTATGCAAGATTAATCTTAATTGAGTACATATAATAAAATGGTAAGAATTATCTTTGATTAAATAACCAAATGACCAAATAAAGTAAGAGGAGTTGTCATAGATAGGAAAGTATAAGAAAGAAATTATCAACATATAATCTCACATGTGACAATAGGGTGATTAAATCAAATAAAGGGATGTATATCAACAACTGAGTTGTTCTACAAAAAGAGTTTGAATAAAATTAAGAAATTTAATTTATGATTAAATCCAAAAGATTACTACAATGGATTCTCTTATATGTACAAGAAAATCTGCAGAAATATGAGTAAATAATGGAAAAATATCTTCTAAAGTGAGTAAGTGTTTTGTAATTCACTAAAATACTTGACTAGATTTGTAAAGAATAAAGCGTAAAAAGGTTTGTCAAGATTAACAAGTATAACGGAATATTGATTTTGAATTACAAATGAAAATTAAGACAATATAAGAAAGACCTTAGAGTTTGTTTTAAAAGAATTGAATAAATAAATAAATACTAATAAAATGCATATATAGACAATCAAACTAATATACAAAGAGGTCTAAGAATATTATAAACCCTGTACAAGAATAGCCTTTAAAACAATAACTCATGGAGAATGTTGGTAGTTATTGGGTTAGACCCAAATTGAAGTATCAAACTTTCAACAATTTCATAGCGGCAATAATAGCGACAAACGGCCAAAGACATTGAAACTGGCAGTGTCTTCAGCACCCCAATCAACCAAAATAATCAAAACAATCAGAAATCCAAAGCAACAATACCGAATGAAGGCCAAGCAAGGTCTCAAACATGCTAAAATAGCAAAAACACACCAGTGTTGAGCTTCAGAAAGCTAAAACAGTTCCACTAGTTAATGAGTGTAGGAGAATCAATAATAACCCAAAAATCAGAAGAACATAAATAAGGCTGCCGAAGTTCATAGGATCACCGGAATATGTAACGAAGGTCGGATAGAAAAATTCCGACGAGCTTTACAGCCAAAATAAAATCCAGGCAATCACACGCTCCTCCTCGCTAGAGGCACTACTCAATGGTGGCAAGCACCAGAGCAGCCATCCACAGGAAACAAGGCAGCAAAGATCGCCGACGAAGTTCCGGCCAACCCAGTCATCGAACACCTTACTATGTCTTTTATTTTTTATTAAATTTGAAAGACATATAAAAAATATACTCAAAAGGGGAGAAGGGATATCACGTCGAGGGACATTTTCGGCCTGATCATTAATTCGAAGGCTGGATCTAATTTTCGTTAAAGGTCACCGGTGGTTTCCCGGTGGTGTTGGATTTGAAGCAAGGAGAAAGAGTAATGTAACGACCCGATCGGTCGTTATGTGTTCTAGGACCCCGTGCCCCTGGATGAGACTTTCCGTAGTTACTTTACTGATTTATAACTTGCGGGAATGTGTGGTTCGAGATTTGGAGGAGTTTGGAGTAGTATAAGAATACTTAGTTCCTTAAGGTTGGCCTTAAATGTCAAGTTTGACTACGGTCAACATTTTTAGTAAACGACCCGGAATCGAGATTCGAGGGTTCCGGTGGTTCGTATGTTGATTTCGGACAAGGGTGTGTGTTCGGAACGTGTTTTGGATGACCCGGGGGCGTTTCGGCGCCTAATAGTGAATTAAGGTTTCCTTAAGTTCAAACTTGGGGTTTGGAACGTGTTTTTGTGTTATCGGTTACCAAACGAAATTTCGAGATCGGGAATAGTTCCTTTATGTCATTTATGAATTGCTCGCAAAATTTGGTGTCATTCCGAGTAGTATAGATAGGTTCGGCGTATTGTGAGCAAATTAAAAAACTTAAAGTCCTTAAGTTTGATCCAATAGGTTTTGGGGTATGATTTTTAGATTTAGCGTTGTTTCGGACGTTCCGAAGACTCTAGCGAGTCTGTATTATGATTTAGGACTTGTCGGTATATTTGGACGGGGTCTCGGGTGGGTCCAGATGCCATTCAGGCATCGAGCGAGGCAAAAACCAGCCTTAAATGACTGCTGGTGCACCAGATCTGATGCAACCGCACCTGCAGACGTCAAGTCGCAGGTGCGAGACCGCTTATGTGGTCCCAGTCTCGCAGGTGCGACTCCTGAGGGAGCTGCCCATTTCCGCAGATGGGAACCCCTTTCCGCAGCAGTGGAGCCGCAGGTGCGAAGCCAGGCCCCCTTCCCCTTCTCCGCAGGTGCGAGATTCTTCTCGCAGATGCAAGACCGCAGGTGCGGTCCTCGAGCCGCAGGTGCGGAAAGACTGTAGGCAGTGAGCTCATTTTAAACACAGGAGTTAACCATTTTTGCACACTTTTCTTCATTTTTGGGCGATTTTGAGAGCATGCAAGGAAGGTATTCGACCTAGCTACTGTAAGGTAAGTAATTCCTACTATAAATTTAGCTTAATACTTGAATTCTTAGGTAGATTAACACATTAAATTAGTGAAAATTATGGGTTTAGAGCAAAACCTAGGTTTTTGACAAAAATGAAAAATTACCAAGAAATGTATTAAGGAATCATACAAAAACCATATAATATTGATCCTTAGGCTATGTGTAAGTACTTCCTCCGAAATTTCCGGAATCCGAGCAAGTGAGCCCGGGGTGTACTTTAGGATTTTCCAAATTGAGTTGAAATGACCATTTAAGTAGGAGAATTAGGGACTTTTGAGCATAGATTGACTTGTTAATGTGATGTTTGGCTAGCTTCGAGTTCTTGGGCGGCGAAATTGGAGTTTCGGGCGCGTTCTTGACCCGGAAAGTAGGTTTGACACGAGGTAGGTCTCCTTTCTAACCTCGTAAGAGGGAATCATCCCTATAGGTGAATATAAATAATTGCATGTCTTTATTTGTGGGAGATACGCATGCGCGAAGTGACGAAAGTCCATGTGAAGCTACTATTATGTTATGTCGGGGAGTTTAGGAATTCACAAGCATGCTTTATATACCGTAATTATAATCTTAAATGTTAATTTAGGTTGTCTAAAATCCTTGGATTATTAAGCGGGCATCTAGGAGGTTACATTTTGAAACTTAAAATATTGAAACCTTCTCTGTAAATATACTCTCTATTGAATTTCTTGATTTTTTGTTAATTATGTGTATATATACGGGAACCCGCGTCGCATGTATGATTCGCGAGCGGGGTAGCCCTACTATTATGGCAACCGCGTCACACGTTCGATTCGCGAGCGGTGTAATAGATGCATCTATGGTTCGAGCCATTAGACCCTTCGGCAGTGCACATTTATTTCCGCGTTGTGTCAGCCGTTCGTTCACGACATGTTATGTTTTTGTTAGATGTTGGGTGTTCTGTGATTATGTATCTTTCAAATACCATGAGAAATGAAAACTAGGTAATTTGTATGCTAGAAAAATTGACCCGTACAGGTAATTGTAAATGATATTTGATGTTCCTGTCTTCATTATTATTCATAATTGCCATTCCTGCTTAGATTTACATTTAAAACATATTATTCTTACCCTAGTAAGTGTCACGTAGACCTCTCGGCTCTACTTCTTCGAGATTAGGTGGGATACTTACTGGGTACATATTGTTTATGTACTCATGCTACACTCGTACTTAATTGTACAGGTTCTGAGGTGGGTGTATCTAGGTATTAGCCCGGAGTTCGTCCTTGATACATATACCTGGTCTAGACTCCACGGTGATCTGTTTCTCTTGGTGACTTCCAGCAACACTTTGGAGCTATTCTTTTTCCATTCCTGTCTATACTTACTCAGACAGTAGGACATACTTCTTATTCTTTTGATATTATTCTATTAGATGCCTGTAGACTTGTGACACTAGTTCATGGCACACACGCTAGTAGACTTTATTTTTGGAATGTAAATCGTAAATTATGACCTCATGATTATTTATTTTGTATAAAGTTGTCTAAGTTATTTGTTTCTACTTAATGTCTCAAAACTAAGTTAAGCAAGTGTTGAAAAATATTTTCGGTAAATTACATGAAACTTACTAGTAGAGAATGGTTGGCTTGCCTGACTGCGGTGTTAGGCGCCATCGTGACCTGGGTTAGGATTTGGGTCGTGACAATATGGTATCAGAGCTCTAGATTCACGTAGGTCTCACGAGTTACAGGCAAACCCAATATAGTCTTGTTGATCGGTGCGGTGACGTCTATATTTATTTTCGGGAGACTATAGGGTGTTAGGAAATCTCTCTTTATTTATATTCTATCGTGCAATTGATGGTATACTAAATATCACTCTTCTATTCTCTCACAGATGGTGAGGACGCACGCAACCGATGTTCTGGACCCGGGAGGGGCCGCTACCCCCATCATCCGAGGCCGGGGCAGAGGTCGGGGGAGGGCACTGGCCTGAAGTAGGCAACGAGGGCATCCTAGAGCTGTTCCAGTTGCACCGCCAGCGGATCCAGTAGAGGATCCAATCACTGAGGAGCAGGTCGAGGTGCCCGCAGCAGATCCTGCCCCGCTTGACTTCATGACGGCGCCGGGATTCAGGAGGTCATGGGCCGTATGATGCGATTCATGGACACCATGACTCTGGCTCGTTTATTTCCAGCAGATCAGGACACATCTCAGGCGGGAGAGGGAGCACATACCCCTACTGCACCGGTCATGCAACAACAGTATATCAGACCCGGGTACACTGCCCGTGGGCGGAGTTCAGCTAGTAGCAGCAGCAACATCTGAGCCCAGACCAGCTGCGGACGACGATCCGCAAAAGTTATTAGACAGGTGGACTAGACTGCATCCTCCTGTCTTCAGAGGTGAAAGTCATGAGGATGCCCAGAACTTTATTGATAGGTGCAGGGACAGACTGCACAACATGAGGATACTGGAGTCCCATGGAGTTGACTTCAATACTTTTCAGCTAGAGGACATGGCCCGCAAATGGTGGCAGTCCTACATTCTTGGCAGACCGACAGATTCTCCTCCCCTCACTTGGGAGCAGTTCACTCAATTATTCCTGAACAGATATATTCCACCCTCTGAGAGGGAAGAGCTGCAGTATCAGTTTGAGCAGCTGGAGCAGGGTCAGATGTCAGTGACGGACTACGAGGCTAGGTTTTCTGAGCTATCTCGTCATCCACTCATGATACTTCCTACTGATACAGAGAGAGTGCGGATATTTGTAGCCGGGTTACACTCAGCTATTAGGGCCAAAATGGCCCGAGAGGTGGAGATGGGGACTCCTTATCAGCTTGTGGTAGAGATTGCTCGCAGGATTGAAGGTTATCGGCCGAGGAGCAGAGAGTAGGGGCAGATGGATAAGAGAGCTAGATTTTCTGGAGATTTCAGGGGTGCTCAGGCCAGGGGCAGAGGTCAGTTTGGTAGGGGCCAGCCTAGTAGGCCCCCATATTCAGCACCCCCACCACCTCCTCGAGGTGCTCCGACGAGGCCTTATTTCAGTGCCATGCCGGAGAAACCTTACCGCCCACCAACCATTCAGGGTTCTTCCGGTGGGTATTCTGGTCATCAGGGGTTTTCCAATCCTTATTTCAGTGCTATGTCAGAGAGTTCATACCGTCCTCCAGCTATCCAGGGTCCTTCAGGGCAACATGCTATGGTGCCGAGAGGTTGTTATGAGTGCGGGGATCCAGGCCATAATAAGAGGACTTGTCCCAGGCTTCGGAGCAAGGCCGTGCAGCAGAGTCATCAGCCTATGATTTCAGCACCGGCAGTTCGGCCACCCAGAGGTGGAGGACAGGTTGGTAGAGGTCGTCCTAGAGGTGGAGGCCAGGTAGGGGGAGCCCAGCCAACTCATGTTCATTTCGATGGAGGTCAGTCATTCGGCGCTCCAGCTAGATTCTATGCTTTCCTGGGCCAGACCAGATGCAGTGGCCTTATACGCCGTGGTCACAGGTATTATTTCAGTTTTCGGTATAGATGCATCGATATTATTTGATCCAAGGTCCACTTATTCATATGTATCAGCCTTATTTTCCCATTCCCTGGATATTCCTCGTGAGTCCTTGGGCACTCCTGTTTATGTGTCCACTCCTGTGGGTGATTCTGTGGTGGTGGATCGGATTTATCGGTCATGTGTGGTTACATTCTATGGGTTCGAGACCAGAACCGACCTCTTATTGCTTGATATGGTTGATTTTGAGGTTATCCTGGCATGGATTGGTTGTCCCCATATCATGCCATTCTAGATTGCCATGCCAAGAATGTTACTCTAGCCATGCCCAAGTTGCCGAGATTGGAGTGGAGAGGTTCCTCAGTTAGTGCCGCAAGTCGGGTTATTTCTTTCCTGAAGGCTCGACATATGGACGAGAAGGGTTGTTTGGCTTATTTTGCATATGTGCGGGACACCGTTGCCGAGTCCCCGACGATTGACTTAGTGTCGGTAGTTCGAGAGTTTGCTGATGTATTCCCTTTAGACCTTCCAGGCATGCCACCGGATCGTGACATTGATTTATGCATTGACTTAGCTCCAGGCACCCAGCCTATATCTATTCCCCCATACCGTATGGCTCCGAAGGAATTGAAAGAACAGCTTAAGGAGATATTGGCTGAGGTGTTTATCAGACCGAGCGTATCACCTTAGGGTGCTCCAGTGCTATTTGTGAAGAAGAAGGATGGGACTATGCAGATGTGTATTGACTACCGCCAGTTGAACAAGGTCACCATTAAGAACAAGTACCCTGCCGCGTATCGATGATTTTTTTAACCAGTTGCAGGGTTCTCGGGTGTTTTCTGATATTCACCTGAGATCGGGGTACCATCAGTTGAAGATTCGGGACTCGGATGTTGCGAAGACGGCCTTTCATACGAGATATGGTCATTATGAGTTCCCGGTGATGTCCTTTAGCTTGACTAATGCCCCAGCAGCATTTATGGACTTGATTAACAGGGTGTTCATGCCTTATATTGAGTTTTGGTTGGATTCTGTGGCATTCTTGCGGCATGTGGTATCCGGAGAAGGTATCAAGGTTGAGCCTAAGAAGATTGAGGCAGTTCAGAGTTGGATACGCCCTACTTCGGCTACAGAGATCAGGAGTTTCTTGGGTCTAGTGGGTTATTATCGCCGATTTGTCGAGGGATTTTCATCCATTGCAGCTCCTCTGACAAGATTGACCCAGAAGAAGGCCCCATTTCGATGGTCTGACGAGTGTGAGGCGAGTTTTCAGAAGCTCAAGATAGAATTGACCTCAGCACTAGTTCTAGTGTTGCCTTCCGGTTCTAGGATGTGTACGGTTTATTACAACGCTTCACCCGTTGGTTTGGGTTGTGTGTTGATGCAGGAGGGGCGAGTTATTTCATATGCTTCACAACAGCTGAAGGTTCATGAGAAGAATTACCCTTTGCACGATTTGGAGTTGGTGGCGATTGTGCATGCTCTTAAGATTTGGAGGCACTACTTGTATGGGGTGCCTTGTGAGGTTTATACAGATCATCGCAGTTTGTAGCACTTGTTCAAGCAGAGGGATCTTAATTTGAGGCAGTGCATGTGGCTTGAGTTGCTGAAGGATTATGACATCACCATTCTTTATGATCCTGGCAAGGCGAACGTGGTTGCAGATGCCTTAAGTAGGAAGGCGGAGAGTATGGGTAGTTTGGCTTTCATTTCAGCAGAGGAGAGACCTCTAGCCTTGGACATTCAGTCCTTGGCTAATCGCCTGGTGAGGTTGGACCTTTCAGAGCCCAGCCGAGTTCTCGCACGTGTGGTGGCTCAGTCTTCATTATTGGGGAATATCAAGACTTGATAGTATGACGATCCGCACTTGGTGGCTCTCCGGGAGACAGTGGTACAGGGTGGTGCCAAGGAGGTTTCTATTGGCGAGGATGGTGTTCTGATACTTCAGGGTCGCTTATGTGTCCCCAATGTTGATGACCTGAGGGAGAGGATTCTAGAGGAGGCTCATAGTTCATGGTATTCTATTCATCCTGGTGCTACGAAGATGTATCGTGACTTAAGGCAGCATTTCTGGTAGAGACGGATGAAGAAAAACATAGTGGAGTACGTGGCTATATGTCTAAATTTCCAGCAGGTTAAATATGAGCACCATAGGCCAGGAGACCTACTTCAGCAGATGCCTATACCTGAGTGGAAATTGGAGCACATCACTATGGACTTCGTAGTTGGGTTGCCTCGGACCTTGCGGAAGGTTGATGCAATTTGGGTCATTGTGGAAAAATTGACCAAGTCGGCACATCTCATTCTAGTAGCTACCACTTACACTTCTGAGAGGTTGGCCTAGATCTACATTCAGGAGATAGTTCGGTTGCACGGTGTGCCAGTGTCCCATTATATCAGATCGAGGTCCTCAGTTCACCTCGCACTTCTGGAGAGCCGTACAGAGTGAGTTAGGCACCCGGGTAGAGCTCAGCACAACATTCCACCCTCAGACCGACGGGCAGTCGGAGGGGCCAGTTCAGATATTGGGGGACATGCTCAAAGCATGTTTGATTGGCTTTGGAGGACAGTGGGACCAGTTCTTCCCTTTGGCCGAGTTTGCTTATAATAATAGTTATCAGTCCAGCATTGAGATGTCTCCATTTTAGGCCTTGTATGGTCGGCGATGTCGATCTCCCATCGGGTGGTTTGAGTCTGGAGAGAATTCGCACAGCACAGTCTAGACAGAAGAGTTACGCGGATCAGAAGGCGTGCGATGTATCATTTATGCAGGGCGAGAAGGTCCTATTGAAGGTCTCGCCGATGAAAGGTATTATGAGGTTAGGGAAAAAGGGCAAGCTGAGCCCGAGGTTTATAGGCCTATTTGAGGTGTTGAGACGAGTTGGGGAGGTTGCTTATGAGCTTGCTTTACCTCCCAGTTTATCAGGGCTTCATCCGGTCTTTCATGTATCCATGCTCCGGTGGTATCACGCCGACTTCTCTCACGTGATAGATTTCAGCACCATTCGGTTGGATGAGAGGTTGGGCTACGAGGAGGATCCAGTTGCTATTATTGATAGGAAGGATCGCCAATTGAGGTCTAAGAGGGTTTCCGCCATTAAGGTCCAGTGGAGGGGCCAACAGTCGAGGAGGCGACTTGGGAGTCCGAGAAGGACATGCGGAGCATGTATCCACACTTATTCAGCACTCCAGGTATGATTCTAGACCCGTTCGAGGATGGACATTTATTTAAGAGATGGAGAATGTAATGACCCGATCGGTCATTTTGTGTTCTAGGACCCCGTTCCCCTGAATGAGACTTCCCGTAGTTGCTTTTACTGATTTATGACTTGCGGGGACGGGTGGTTCGAGGTTTGGAGGAGTTTGGAGTGATATAAGAACACTTAGTTCCTTAAGGTTGGCCTTAAAGTCCAAGTTTGACTATGGTCAACATTTTTAGTAAACGACCACGGAATCGAGATTCGAGGGTTCTGGTGGGTTCGTATGTTGATTTCGAACATGGGCGTGTGTTCAGAACGGGTTTTGGATGACCCAAAGGCATTTCGGTGCCTAATAGTGAATTAAGGTTTCCTTAAGTTCAGACTTGGAATTTGGAACGTGTTTTTTTGTTCTCGAGATCCAAACAGAATTCTGAGATCGAGAATAGTTCTGTTATGTCATTTATGACTTGCTCGCAAAATTTGGTGTCATCCGAGTAGTATAGATAGGTTCGGCGTATTGTGAGCGAATTCAAAACTTAAAGTTCTTAAGTTTGATCCAATAGGTTTTGGGGTATGCTTTTTAGATTTAGCATTGTTTCGGACGTTCTGAAGGCTCGAGCGAGTCCGTATTATGATTTAGGACTTGTTGGTATATTTGGACGGGGTTTCGGGTGGGCCCAGATGCCATTCAGGCATCGAGCGAGGAAAAAACCAGCCTTAAATGACTGTTGGTGCACCAGATCTGGTGCGATCGCGCCTGCGAAGGTCAAGTCGCAGCTGCGAGACCGCTTCTGCGGTCCCAATCTCGCAGGTGCGACTCCTGAGGGAGCTACCTATTTCCGCAGATGCGGACTTTCCGTAGCAGCGGAGCCGCAGGTGCGGACTCCGCTCTGCAGGTGTGAAGCCAGGCCCCCTTCCCCTTCTCCACAGGTGCAAGATTTTTCTCGCAGATGCGAGACCGCAGGTGCGGAAATCCTGTAGGCAGTGAGCTCATTTTAAACACGGGACTCAACCATTTTTGAACACTTTTCTTCATTTTTGGGCGATTTGGAGAGCATGCAAGGAAGGTATTCGACCTAGCTACTGTAAGGTAAGTAATTCCTACTATAAATTTAGCTTAATACTATAATTCTTAGGTAGATTAACACATTAAATTAGTGAAAATCATGGGTTTATAGTAAAACCTAGGTTTGTGATAAAAATGGGAAATTACCAAGAAATGTATTAAGGAATCATACAAAAACCATATAATATTGACCCTTAGGCTATGGGTAAGTAGTTCCTCCGAAAATTTCCGGAATCCGAGCACGTTGGCCAGGGGGTGTACTTTAGGATTTTCCAAATTGAGTTGAATGACCATTTAAGTAGGAGAATTAGGGAATTTTGAGCATAGATTGACTTGTTAATGTGATGTTTGGCTAGCTTCGAGTTCTTGGGCGTTGAAATTGGAGTTTCAGGCGCGTTCTTGACCCGGAAAGTAGGCTTGACACGAGGTAAATCTCCTTTCTAACCTCGTAAGAGGTAATCGTCCTTATAGGTGAATATAAATAATTTCATGTCTTTATTTGTGGGGGCTACGCACGCGTGAAGTGACGAGAGTCCGTGCGTAGCTATTATTATGTTATGTCGGAGGGTTTGGGAATTCACAAGCATTCTTTATGTGCCGTAACTATAATCTTAAATGTTAATTTAGGTTGCCTAAAATCCTTGGATTATTAAGCGGACATCTAGGAGGTTACATTTTGAAACTTAAAAATATTGAAACCTTCTCTGTAAATATACTCTCTACTGAATTTCTTGATTTCCTGTTAATTATGTGTATATATACGGGAACCCGCGTCGCATGTATGATTTGCGAGCGGGGTAGCCCTACTATTATGCCAACCGCGTCACATGTTCGATTCGCGAGCGGTGTAATAGACGCATCTAAGGTTCGAGCCGTTCGAGCCTTTGGCAGTGCACATTTATTTTCGCGTTGTGTCAGCCGTACGTTCACGGCATGTTATGTGTTTGTTATATGTTGGATGTTCTGTGATTATGTATCTTTCAAATACCATGAGAAATGAAAACTAGGTAATTTGTATGCTAGAAAACTTGACCCGTACAGGTAATTGTAAAGGATATTTGATGTTCCTGTCTTCATTATTATTCATAATTGCCATTCCTGCGTAGCTTTACATTTAAAACATATTATTTTGACCCTAGTAAGTGGCACGACGACCTCTCATCACTATTTCTTCGAGATTAGGCGGGCTACTTACTGGGTACATATTGTTTATGTACTCATGCTACACTCTGTACTTAATTGTACAGGTTCTGAGGCTGGTGCATCTGGGTATCAGCGCGGAGTTCATCCTTGATACATATACCTGGTCTAGACTCCACGGTGAGCTGTTTCTCTTGGTGACTTCCAGCAGCACTTTGGAGCTATTCTTTTTCAATTTCTTTCTATACTTACTCAGACAGTAGGACAGACTTCTTATTCTTTTGATATTATTCTATTAGATGTTTGTAGACTTGTGACACTAGTTCCTGGCACACACGCTAGTAGACTTTATTTTTGGAATGTAAATCGTAAATTGTGACCTCATGATTATTTATTTTGTATAAAGTTGTCTAGGTTATCTGTTTCTACTTAATGTCTCAAAACTAAGTTAAGCAAGTGGTGAAAAATATTTTTGGTAAATTACATGAAACTCACTAGTAGAAAATGGTTGGCTTGCCTGACTGCGGTATTGGGCGCAATCGCGACCTGGGTTATGATTTGGGTCGTGACAAGTAAGAGAGGGGAGAGAAGATGAGCCAACGTGGGGGGAGATTCACCGGCCGTTTGGTTTTCCGGCAATGACACCAAGAAAGAGATGAGAGCCTCTCATCTGAAGGGTGACATCTATAAGCTCTCAAATTAGAGAATGAGAGACCTAATATTATATTAGGTTTTTTTTAGGTTAAAAATCTGATTGGGGTGTATGGTGTTGTGCATTGTAGGTAAAATTATAAGATGGGGGATTTAGGGCAGAAAACTTAGGGACCAAATTGTGAAATAAAAAAAGGTAAAATGCAAAAAAAAAATTACATGGTAAAACGTGAAGGAAGGTCAAGTCACATCGATATCATGTCACGTCAATGTCATGTCGTGTCAATGTCTTGTTACATCAAATGCCTTTTCACAACGGATGTTGACGGGACGTTGAATTTAACCGGGCTTGATCTGTATTTTAAAATTAATTCCACTGGTTTCTATGTAATTAATATATTGTGCCACAAATTTAAAAAGTGATTATTTAATTAGAATATTGGCTTGTAGTATTTATTTAAAAATGTAACTACTACAATTTGTAGTAATTGCTATTTTATTGGAAAGACAATAAATGGGACGTAAGTTGAACGAAACTTGAGGACATGCCGCCTATTGCTGTTGGAAAGCTTAACGTCCATCCTTAAAATCTGCCCCACTTTATTTGCTAAAAGATAGTTCGATGTTGTGCTGCGTCTCTGATTAGGAAAAATGTGGACTATGCTTCTACTTGACTTGAGAAGGATGGATATGTGCTTTTTGAATGAAATAGTATCCCAGGTTGGAAGTCTAATTCGAAAGGGATCCAAGCTAGTCACATGTACGAAGTGATCGGAGAACTTTGAATTTTTGAAGAAAACCTAGTCTGTGTACCGATACAAAATGATCGGAGCATTTGGACTATTGAAGGAAATCCGGCCTATGTACCGGTACGAAGTGAACAGAGCACTTTTGAATCATTGAAGGAAATCTGGGATGTGTATCGGTCCGAAGTGATTGGAGCATTTGCATGTGAAAAGAAAATCTGGTCTATGTACTGGTTTGAAGCGATATCAGAGCATTTAAATCTAAAATACTCATATTAAGAGGTAGGAACATGTAAAGTTTGAGCTCGAAATGAAATGCCCATTCTTCAGGAGGGCACCTGGAAAAGTGACTTGCAAATGAAATGCCCATTGTTCAGGAGGGCGCCTAGAAAAGCAAGAAGTTATTTTTCGATGCAAAATGATGGATTTTTGAAATTATATGGCCAGATCTGACCAAGAATGCCTGCGAATCAAAATGGAATCAGGCCAAAATGCAATTCAACTGCAAGACATGACTGAATCTGATGTGGATTGCCTATGTATACCTACCTAAGAAAATCAAGTCGTGGCGTAGTTTCGAATGTATAAAAATGATTTTTGGTTTAATATTATAAGTGTGGGACCGGACCCTACGTGGGTTGCTTACGTATCACCCTGTGAAAAGTCAGGTCGGGCGTAGTTCTGTTACAACAAAATCTTATTATACCGTCAACAAAACTTGCCTATTTTGTTTGCTATATTTTTTGCTGTTTGTAGATTTTTGTAAATAATATTTTAAAATTTGAGAAGTAAAGAAAGACTGTGATGTATTGATTGATCATCATTTTATTTTTCTGACTTGATTTGGTTGGTAACAACAATTAGTTTTGTGCATAAAAACTTCCACCATATACTTTCCAACCAACCAAGATCAGCTTATGGGTAATTCTTATAGCTTCGAGTGGTACCTTAAGTATACCTAAGTATCAAGATGATTTGTTCTTCTTGCTTCAATCAAAGGTTTCGAATTCTTCCTAGCCTCAAATTGAGACCGAACCCAAAGGTTGACTACGTATCTCATTGAAATAAGAATCAGGTCAAGCATAGTTCAGAAAGGGTAGAAAGAAAATATAATTTAGATTTTCATATGATTTTAATTTTTGAATTAATCAATTTTTTTGATTTTTTATGGAGAGAACTGAATGTAAAACGGGCTTTATAGTTGCCATTCCGAAGCGATATCGTAGCATAGAATGTAAGACGGGCTCTAAAATCATTCCAATGCGATATCAGAGCATTGATAGGAAGGAAAAATTTGATGGACTGTTTACTGTTCATATGCGATATCAGAGCTTTGACGGGATGTGTACCATACTGAAGCGATATCGGAGCATGAATAGAAAAGTAAAATTTGACGGATTGTTTATCGTTTCGGTGTGATATCGGATATTTGGTACCATTCCGAAGTGATATCAGAGCATGGACAGGAAAGTAAAATTTGAAGAACTGTTTACCGTTACGATGCGATATCATAGCTTTGACGGGCAGCGTACCGTTCCAAAGCGATATCACAACATTAATAGGAATGTAAAATTTTATGGACCGTTTACTGTTCCGATGCGATATCAGAGCTTTGACGGGATGTGTACCATTCCAAAGCGATATCAGAGTATTGACATGAATATAAAATTTGACAGATTGTTTATCGTGTCGATAAGATATCAGAGATTTGATGGGATGTGTACCATTCCTAAGCGATATCGGAGCATGGATAGAAAAGTAAAATTTGACGGATTATTTACCATTCCAATGTGATATAAAAGCTTTGACGGACTGTGTACTATTCCGCAGCGATTTCAGAGCACGACAGAAAAGTAAAATTTGACGGACTATTTACCGTTACGATGCGATAATAGAGCTTTGATGGGCTGTGTACCATTCTGAAGCGATATCAGAGTGTTGACAGGAATATAAAATTTGATAGAATTTACCGTACTGATAAGATATCAGAGCTTTGACGGGCTGTATGTTGTTTCAAAGTGATATCGGAGCATGGACAAGAAAGTAAAATTTGACGTACTGTTCACAGTTCCGATGCAATATTGGAGCTTGTTGTGTACCATTCCAAAGCGATGTCAGAGCATTGACATTAATGTAAAATGTGATGGATTATTTACCGTTCCTATGCGATATCGGAGCTTTGACGGGATGTGTACTGTTTCAAAACGATATCGGAGCATTGACATGAATGTAATATTTGACGGACTGTTTACCGTTCTAATGCGATATCGGGGCATAGACAGGAAAAAATAATCTTCACGCAATGGGAGTGACAGAATTTGAAAATCTCTGCATGATGATAGTGCCTAAAATGGTAAAATCTCCATATGATGAGAGTTTACATAATTGAAAATCTCCGCATGATGGGAGTATTTTTTTTTTACTTTTTGAAAGATGAGATCGAACCCGAGAAGGGTCCTTGATTGATTTTTTATTTTTCTAAAAATATGACTGAAATAGAAGGTTGCCTATGTATCTCGTTGAAATGAGAACCATGCTAAACGTAGTTTGGAAAGATTAGAGATAGAGAGAAGATGAAATGGAGGTTTTTTGAATTTACTCAAAGAAAGAGGATAGCATTTTGGATTTTGATGTTGATTCTCACGAAGAGACTTCCAGAGAAGCAACAAAGGAAGATATATATATATATATATATATATATATATGGATTTAAAAAAAATGATCTTTTCGCAAATATCTTCAATCAGTTGTGACCCAAGTTGCCAGACTTGACCGATTTTTGACCCAAGTCATGAAAAATGCTGTAGATCATCGTCTAACTACTATTCCCCTGATTATCTGACTGATGCTCCACCAAGTCCAAGTCCAAATGATATCTCTCGTGAAGTGACCAGGATGATATTCCTGCAAAATTCAAAGGAGAAAAAATGTTAAAGTCCCTCTCAGATGATGTTATAACATTATGAGGGTGTATAGTTAGGTCAGGCAGTTAGTCGTGTGTCTGATTAGGATCAGGAATGCGATGTCGACATTCCATAATGGTTCCCAGAGATGATGTTGTCCTCCTGCATCCAAAGAAAAGTTCTTAGTTCGAGGGAGGAAAATTGATTTATGTTGACTTAAGGCTTTGCTTGTTCTTCTTTGTTTGTTCGAGTCGTGCGAACATGACACTTCTCAAAGGTTGACTAACAACTTGCTCCTACAACAAAAATGGGTTTACTTGTATTGAATCTTTGCATTTGGGAAGTGGGAGTAAAACACATGACTCCATAGCCAGATGTTTAAAGAAATGGCTTGCATCCGATGTGTTGGAATTAAGTTGGGTGAGGGTTGGGGTAAGACAGGTATGGTATTTTAAGGTTTGGATTTTTTAGGTGAAGTTAAGTCGACACTCTAGGAGATTTCTGGGTCTAGAGCATCATTGCACTATTTCAAAAGAATGCCCTAATTTTCAGTACCTAGGAAATTGTTTTGAAACATTGGATATTGACGACCGTGACTCCATAGCCAGATGTTTGAAGAAAGCACTTGTATCCTGTATGTTGGGATTCAAGTCTAGTGAGAGTCAGAATAAGGTTGGCATGGTAATTTGAGGTTTAGATTTAGGGTTGAGAGCATCATCGCACTATTCCAAAAGAACTGCCCCAGTTTCTAGTGCTGAGGAAATTTTTATTTGAACATTAGGGAGACCGAACCCTTATGTAGGGTTTGCGTAAATATCCTGCTGAGGCAAGAATCACGTCGAAATGTAGTTCGCTCCAACTACTGGGATTAAGAGATATGTACGTTTATTATGAATGAGTGAGTGTTTCTTGAGAAGGAGTGTAATTATGAATGAGATATCTAGGTGGGTAGGTGGAGACTAGAAGATCATGAATAAGAGATAGATGGTACCAAAGCGTATGGATCCGTCTCAAGTGATGGAAGCCTTTGTAAGTGTAACGTATGATTACGAAGACTACGTCGAGTTAGTGAAAGATGTACCAAGCTAGTTTGGTGTATCTTTGAAAGGATGGTAGAGTCCAAATGATAGTATGATTATGGGGATGGTCATCGAGACCGGAATGGGTATGTATATTTGAAAGATCAAGATTCAATACAAGTCAACCAGAGTTTAGTCAGATGAAGAGAAGCTAATAGTGGATAACAAATAGAATGTACATGTAACAGATACAGAACACATAACAATGGCATGCAAATAATATATAACAAATATAAAAGGAATATGCAACAAATAAAGGATATGGATGGATTAATTTAGCTAAAGTAAGCTATCTGATTATGTGTATACTGATCTTGTGTAACGACCCAACCGGTTGTTTTGAGTATTATAGCCCTGTTCCCCCATTTATTGCTTATCTATGTTCATTTGTTATTTTTTGACTTGGCGGCTTAGTTGGTTTGGTTCCGAGGATGTTTCAGAATGAATTGGGACACTTAGACCAAAGGTTGGAAGCCTAACTTGAAAAAGTTGAGTGGATATTGACTTATGTGTAACTAATCTAGAATGGACACTTCTGATAGCTCCGTAAATATGATTTTGGACTTAAGAGTGTGTCCGGATATTGATTTGGAGGTCCATAGGTTATTTTGGCTTGAATTGGAGAAAGTTGGAAAAGTTGATGTTTGGAGAGTTGAGAAGTTTGACCGAGAGTTGACTTTGTTGTTACCGAGCTTGTATTTTGGTTTCGGAAGTTGGAATAGGTCTGTTGTGTCATTTATGACTTGTGTGCAAAATTTGAGATCAATCAGAGTTGGTTTGATAGGTTTCGGCATCAATTGTAGAAGTTTGAAATCCATTAGTTTAACTAGGCTTGAATTGGGGTGCGATTCATATTTTTGATGTTTTTTGATGTGATTTGAGGCCTCGACTAAGTTTGTACCATGTGTTAGGAATCGTTGGCATGTTCGGATGGGATCATAGGGGGCCCCGGGTGTGAACCGGATTGAAATCAGGATCAAATTGGACTTAGAGGATTGCTGAAGCAGCTGAAGTCTGGTGTCATTGCACCTGCGGTGGGCGTGGATGCAGGTGCGGTCACGAAGGTGCGATATGAGTCATCTCAGGTGAGAGATTTAGGTTGGAGTCGTGGGATCACATGTACGAGGAAGATTCCGCACTTTCAAGGTCGCAAATACGGAAAAGTAGTCGCAGAAGTGGAAGAGGGGCTATAAGGGCAGGTTCGCAGAAGCAGAGGGCTTTTGCACAAAAGCACACCCCCATGTGCGGTCAAGGAACTGCGGAAGCGGTTGGTCGGGCCATTAGGGACTTCCTCAAAAGCAGTACCAAGGAAGCGGTGAAAGGTCTCTCAGGTGCGAAATGCCTGGCAGATTACCGAAAGTCGAGGGTTAGAGTATTTTATCCATTTTTGGACTTTGAGAGCTCGGATTGAGGAAATGTTTGAAAGGGTTCTCACTAGATTTCAATGGGTAAGTAATTTTTTATCATTTTAATCTATTAATATTGAATACCCATTGAATTTTCGGTAATAAATTTGGTGTTTTAGAGGTAAAGTTTGGGGATATTTGACCCATGTATTGGAGAATTAGATTTGGGGATCAGAGTTGAGTGTCGATTTGTGATCAAAATTGGATGATTTTCGTATGGTTGGACTCATTGTTGAATGGGCGTTCGGATTATGTAAATTTTGTCGGGTTCCGAGACATGGCCTGGGGTTGAATTTTTGACTTTGGTTAAAGAATTTAGCTTTATCGTATAGAATCAATTCCTATAGCTTGTATTGATTGTTATAAGTCGTTTGTGGCTAGATTCGAGTTGTCCGGAGGCTGATTCTTGAGGTATGGGCTTGTTGGAGTCGGGATTTGCATAGTTTGAGTTAAGTAACACTTCTAAACGTGGTTTTGAGGGTATGGATCCCTGAAATACATGTTATGTGGTTGGTATTGAGGTGATTCACATGCTAGGTGACGGGCGTGTGGGCGTGCACTGTGGTTATTATGACTTGGTTTGGTCTGTAGTACCGTGTTGCTATCAAACCTTGTTTCTATTCATGTAATCCCTACGTGTTAGAGTATATAAGTTGAAACCCGTGATATAATCATGTTTAGGCTATATGCTTATTCCTTGGGACTCACTGAGGTCATTTCTGCTATTGAATTATTTGCTTAAACTGTAATTTTATGCTCAATCACATTCATCATTTGCATATTATATCTCAGTCTTTGTTGTCATTTATTTTTACATCATGTTATCATTGTTTGGGCTGATTAGCATAAGATTTGTGAGCCCCAGAGACTGGAGAGATTGATGAGTGAACTAGGGTCTCAAGGTCGGATAGTAAGTGATATTGATAGTATCGGGTTGCATGCTGCAACAGGTTTTATTGATTCATGATCGGATCAAGTTGCGCACTACAGTAGGTATTATTGATTCATGATGGGATCGGACTGCACGCCGCAACAGGTGTTATTAGCGCTTAGGTAGGATCCGCCCCTCCGGAGTCTGACATATCAGCACTTAGTGCAGGTAGCATACAATGCTGAGTGATTGAGTGTGATGAGTGAGAGTTGAGACAGTCAGATTGAGTACTATGAGAGCGTGAGTACATAGGAGTATCATTGCGATGCATTGCATTTGACATGCATATTTGCTTATGTAAATATAGAGATGTAACATTCCTCATGCTAGCGATACTTGGCATATTTTAGCATCATTGAGCTTAATTGTTGATTTTAAAGCATGTCTACATTTCCCTACTATGTATAAACTTATTATGAGATTTCTCGGAGTATTGCTGTCATTTCCTTGTTATACTTATACTGTTATTTTCTTGATTGGACTGTACCTTTCTGAGCTCGTCACTACTTTCAGCCCAAGGTTTCCTGTTACTTATTGAGTACATTTGGTTGGTTGTACTCATACTACACTCTGAAATTCGTGTGCAGATCCAGGTATATCTGAACCTGGTGGTTTCTAGACTTGGAGCATTACCTGCTTGGAGACTTTTGAGGTAGCTGCTTTGGCGTCATACCTCAACTCTCCTTCTTTTCAATTTATTTAGCATAATTCTATCTTTCCAGACATTTGTATTAGAAGTTTTGACTGTGTTGATATTTAGTAGCTCATTTACTCGATGACACCCGGATCTTTGGGGATTTTGTATTTGAGTTGCAGTTATTCTTATTGATTATTATGAGATTTTTCACTATTAAACTTATTATATCATGTTTTCAATTTAAAATATGTAGTTATTTGTTGATTATAGGTTTTCCTAGTAATGTGATATGCGTCATCACGACATGTTGAGATTAGGGTCGTGATAAGTTGGTATCAGAGTCTAGATTACATAGGTCTCACGAGTCATGAGAAGGTTTAGTAGTGTCATGCAGATTGGTACGGAGACGTCCGTACTATTCGAGAGGCTACCGAACTATTAGGAAAACTTCACTTTCTTATATTCTTGTTGTGCGGATTCCAGAAAACTAAATTTCCACTATTATATTCTCTCATAGATGGTGAAGACATGTGCTACCATGCACAAATAACCAGATTTATACTTTTGGTTACAATTGCAATAACTTTGCAGTTATAGACCATGTATCCATTATTGCATTATTTTACAAGAAAATGGCGCATTGTATTTTTAAAATTTTGAGTAATTATGGTAAAACGTTTCTATTTATGAAAGTTACTTTTTATAATTTGTTAATTATTTTATAAATTAATTTTCATCAAGTACTTGGGTATTTAATAAATGACCCATTTTATTTTCAGCCTAACCCCTCAAACCAGCACAAAACCCCTCTAATATTCAACCCTAATGTTGGCCCAAACCGCTTAGGCCCAAATATACACATGCTCGACCCAATACCCCTCATTCAATCGTGGTCATTGATCATTCAGATCAACGATCCATATCTATCCTTACCATAATTAATCCTAACATACTCCCCTAACCCTTCTCATTTCTTTCCCTCACCCACTGTCATCATCTCCCTCTTCTCTCAACTCTCTCTCGACCTAACCCTAGTTCTAAACGCCGTCATTGGCAAAAACCTCCCCCTTATGAAATTTCTATGCCTTCTCCGACCAAACCTGGTCTTCTACACGCCATGGCTATTCGATTTCTTGGATCCTTGAGAAGCTCTCGAGGATCCTCAACTGGTTCTGGTTTGAAACTTTGTTTGTCAGCCTGTCTCAGGCCATTTTTCCGTATGTGAGTAAGAACTTCTTCTTGTTATTTACAGATTTATGGGTTCTTGACCTATTCTCTCATCTCTATTACTTTTCTGAAAACCCTTGTCCGTTATTGTCGATCCATCTCAGATCTGTATAGATCTGGGGTGATTCGAGCACTTTTACGTGTTTTCCTTTAAAAATCTCTTGTTGAATTAACTATTCCAACTTGTTATTACTCTTCCTAATCTAGGGTTCATCCCAAACTGTTTTTAAAGATTTTTCTGACTTCTAAATGTTTAGGTATTTCTTTCTTCATCGTTTTGACTTATTTTCATATGGGTGTTCAAACCCTAGTCGATTATGTGATGTACTGGTTTTCTTCAACTTCTGTTTCGATATTTTTGATACCAGTTGTATTACTTTAGTCTATCTTTTGAACTTAAACATTTTTTTCTTGTTAAATCCAGTATTTTTGCGGTTTTGCCCTAATTAATCTCTTTTAGGGTTCAAACCTGCTTTCCGGCTAAGTTATATATTTTTTGTGGTCTTAATTTAATTTCTATTTATGAAATTTGGGTGATTCTTTTGGTAAAACCAGTATTCTTTCAAGATCCTTACTGATTATTCTTTATTATTTTGCCCTGTTAAGTTTGTGTGCACAGATCCTGTTAGTTTCCTTATTTGTAATTTTAATTGGTCACACTTGCCTTAATTAATAGTCCACATGATTTTGTGATTTATACTAATCCTTTATTTGGTCTGATTTGAATTCTTACCTTAATTAAACTCTCTTGTTGTTACCGTTGATCAATTACCCTTAATTAAGGGGTCTATTCCGGACTTCCTTATGTTAATTGATTCTGTGAACCTGTGACTGCCCTTAATTGACTGATTCTGATTCTTTTAGCTCATTTGTCCTATTCCTAAAGTGCTATAAATACACTCTTGTTTTACCTCTCAAACACAAACAATTAGTTCAGATTACACACACACACTCAAATTCTCTCTTCTTTCTTGCTACTTATTACTTGTCTAGCCGGCTGAAAGCCAAGGCTAGGATGTGGAACTCTACTTGCTTTACATTCTACACTTTACTTCCTTAACTGGTATGTTCTTATTTCGGTTCTGAAACTCACCCTATGTGCTCCATGTCTCCTTCTGCACTAGCTTAATGGCTTCCATATTTAATTGCCTTTCTTGTTTACTGCTTTACTCAGCATGCTTAAATTGTGTACTCTCTTGTTCAAGTGTGTAATCAGCATGCCTAGGTGTCACTTGTCTTGTTTGGTACTTAGCCAACATGTTTATTTAGTTCCTGATTACCTCCCTCAACTAGTATGCTCATGTTAGTGTTATAGACTTTTAATATATTTGGTTGATCCTAATTGGCATGAGTAATTATGTGTAGTTCACCCCGGCCTTCAACATGACCATTCCCATTCTGTGTCTCTATATTTTACTGTCTATTACCATTTTAGTTTCAAGCATGAATGACTTGTGAAGTCTCTGAATCAGTAGTGTGTGTTTAATTGACTCCTATTTGTTCTGTTCATCTGTTGTTCCATATGCTTCTCCTCTTACCCTATTTATGTGTTTTCTTTCTGATTTTGAGCTCTCTATGTTCCCGACCCCCTGATCCTTGTTTGTAAATTTATGAGTCTTCACTTAGAACTAAGTATTAAATGGATTTTGAATCTGGGCACTCTAAGTTTTGTAATTGTATGTTGAATCTTTGTTCTTCCCAAAATGGCTTTCAAATTTTCTTTTTCTTACTCTTAGAATTTCCTTTGAACTATTTCCATTCCTGAAATCCTTTTTCGCTCCTAAAAGTTTTACTTCTACACTATTTTACTAAGTTATTCCAACTATGTCAAGCACTCTCACTTCTACTCTTAGATTACTTAAGTTATGCCCCTCTAGTGTGTGTACTGCCTAGGAATCCATGAGATTCCTCCGAACTCTGGAACACTGGGGCTGACCTTTTCCACACTGCACATAATAACTTCCCTACTCAAAGGGTCTTGGCGTGAGCATTGCCCGGGATCCCTGAGGTCCTTAGAAACTTTGACACACCAGGACACCGCATTGGCTTGAGACTTTGGCATCTTGGACTGTTTTTAAGGCCTAGTATTTCCCTGTTCACTTTGGGCCTATCTCAGGCTCCCTATAGCATAGCTTATATTTGTTATGTAATTCATTTATTTATGGTCTGTAATAATAACCTTTGTAAACAGATATTGGGAAAATTAATAAAGGGAAGGGATTCATATATGAATTTTTGTAGGGAGACCGAGTAGAAATCATGCTTTAGGTTTATATTGTGTTTCCTTGTATTAGAAATCCTACTTTTAGGCTCATTATGTTATTCATATTAGTAGTCATGCTTTAGGTTTATATCATGTTTACCGTGCTTTTAGATCACTTGGCACACTAGGCAATGTGTTATAGGCTCATTACCTCATTTGTTACGAAATTTTGATTCTGCATAATCATGATCACCTAGAAATCCTGTTATTAGGTTACCGATGCAATTCTGCATAATAAAATGTACATATTCTAGGTGCATTAGAAATCCTGCTTTAGGACTGTGTTTGTATTTGGTTTACATCATGTCTACATCGCCTAAGTCAATAACCGTCCTGTCTATAAGAAATTTTAAAAGCAATTTCAGCACCTAGGCAAGCATGTTTATAGGACGTATTAAAACTCAAACTGTTTGCTTTCCTTTAGTCAATTTCCAGAATTCTGTTTGCATTTTTAGATAGCATGTTATAGGGTATCCCTGAACCACTATGCTTTGTTTATTTGTGACTGCCCAGATTCAAGAAGTTCTAAAAGTCAGTAGGCAAACTGATTAGGTCTTTACCATTTCACCTAAACATATACTGCACATTCTTTGTTTGTCATGCTCACCTAGATATACTGTTCTAGGACCTTTTCTGGAAAATCTGAAATCTTGTTGTTTGAGACGTGCTAACTTCCTGCTTATTTTCGGAGGTAAACATGAGCCCTTAGTTATTGTCTTACTTGACAGTCCTGTTTGTTCTTTGTTTTCGCTTAGATTTTCCCTTTTAAAATCTTTAGGAGAGTCTAGAACTACCTAAAATGGAGGTCTTAAACACTTCCGGGACCACAAGGAAGGGATGAGTAATGCACGTTTAGAGTTCGTTTAATTAAAACTTCTTATACAATCGCTAAGGGGAGGGTAATCGTATAGTAAAAGGATATGATGACCTGTGCGTTAATGCCACGTGTAACCCCTCTAGTTGAGGAAGGATTACCGGGCATTGTACATATGTGATCCTATAGGTTAATAATGTAGGACTTACCTATCTTTATACATATGTGTGCTTAGACTGATTACCTTTTAAACTTTCCTATCTTTATAAATATGTGTACTTAGACTTCTTACCTTTTAAACTCCCTTTATCTTATTTACATATGTGTGCTTAGACTGATTAGCTTTTAAACTTTCCTATCTTTATAAATATGTGTACTTAGACTTCTTACCTTTTAAACTCCCTTTATCTTATTTACATATGTGTGCTTAGACTGCTTATCTGTTAAATCACTAATTCACTAAGTAAGTTTGGTCAGGACCCACCATTGTGGACCTCGAGGGGTGCCTAACACCTTCCCCTCAGGGTAATTTCAAGCCCTTACCCAATCTCTGGTAATGTAGACTGGTTTCATGAGTTAATTGCATAAGGTGCCCTAACACACCTTAAAATCCGTTAGGTGGAGACTCTTCAATTTCTATACCCCTTTCTCAAAAGGAAACGAGTTGTCCCAATGAATGTCGAAACCCGATTCCACGAGAAAAAAGGGCTGCGACAGCATGACGACTCTGCTGGGGACTTTTAGGCTTTTACCATAACAAACTTGTTTTTTTGTAAATTAGTCTTGAGCATGCTTCTTTTGTTAATATGTGTGCACCCTCTCCCTTTTCCCTTATGTGAATTTAATTGCCTGTTTTGAGCATTTATGATATCCTGTACTTCAGAAACTGACCTTATTTCTTTATTTTCCTTTCTTAAAAATTTTTCAATTATTAAATACCGCATTTATTATTTTCTAACGTGTAAATATGTGACAACATGCTATTTACTGCTGCATAATTCATGCTCAACATCATATTCCACTCGTGCGTAAGCAATCCTATAGAGACGCTTGATGAGTAGTTGTGCTCTTCCTATATATCACCCTTTTAATTCGGAAAGGCTTATTTGCGGTAAAACTAGTCGATCAACGGTGCAATTGACGGTTCTGTGCCTCTCCCCTTCAAGTTGTCCGTTTGAGGGTACTAGTCTAGACCCCATTAGCAACCTTACTCTGATCATAACTATACATGCATCATGGTCAAACCGAGCCGGGTTAGTATGTTGTCCACATAATAACCCTTTAAGACAAACCTTATCCAAAAGTCCACCGGGGTTTCCATAATCCCAACGGACACAACCACATTTTGTGCATTAATTTTTGGAGAACTAAATGACAATATGCTAATCATGGATATATAAATAGCCGAATCTGGAGGGGGAAAGGGTCTAACCTTATTTGTTTTGCAGAAAATGAGGCACGAGGTCCCCAGGTTCGGCATGATCCAAAATATGTCAAAAATATTAAGCATGGGGAAGGTCCTTATGGGAACAAGTAGATTAGATTTACCTGATTTTTCCTAAATGTAATAAGGCCAAGTGCCAATAGTGACTTATCTTTTATCATCTTAGTGTCGTTTTGGGATTCGTCTGTTTTTTATATTAATGAAATGAGGCATTTATTAGCATCTAAGTTCTCCAAAACAACTTATCGCTAGGCCTACCTTGGTCACAACGAGGCTCCCAAAATAAGACGCGAATTTACATTCCACAATATGTGTTTAAGTATTTCAAATATTCTTTTCAGAACTCTTACTGACTTGGCTACCTTTTATTTTTATTTCTTTCTTTTGATTATTCTCATTCCCCAAAGGTTGGTTCACGCATACTGGTATCATCAGCTTATCATACCAGATTCAAAGGCCCTACCATCAGAGTTGTGGAGAGAGGATCTGTCACGACCCAAACCGATGGGCCGCGAGGGGAAACCGGTACCTTACTCGACCGAGTACCAACGTAACGTATCATTTTTATTACATCATCATATACACGTGACATATAGGCCTAATAGGCCAACATAATCATTTATAAACTCAACACATAGGCCGACAAGGCCATACAATCTTCCACGTATACGACATACGTCTACAAGCCTCTAAGAGTACATAAATGTTATAAAGTTTGGGATAGAATCCCGCCATACTAAACAATACCCGTCTAAATCATACTAACCAAACAAGCGACTTCGAAGCAAATGGAGAGCACCAACATCTTCCGCTGAGCTGATAGCCTACTTGGAGAGCTCTCGATCTGTCTATCGGGACCTGCGGGCATGAAACACAGTGTCCCCAGGCAAAAGGGACGTCAATACGAATAATGTACCGAGTATGTAAGGCACATAAATAAGTACATACGAGACATGGAAGAAATATAGAGCACATGACTCAACCTGTAAGCCTGAATAGCTTTGTAAATCATAAATTACTTTTAGCGTCATGCATATGCATATGAATGTCATGTCGTGCATAGGTACATGTTTCATAACATCATCAGCCTCTGAGGGCATCCCATCATATCATATCGGCCATTGTGGGCAAAATCATCATCGTATACCAACTGATCAGGTGGTGGTGCGTATATAACGCCATAACCTTTCACATATCCCATATACATATATATACATACATATATATGAGTATATAACAACGTTTGAATATACATACATATATATGCGTATATAATGTCGTTTGAACCATATTTCAGCCACTGTGGGCAACATCATCATCATATACCAGCTGATCAGGTGGTGGTGCGTATATAACGCCGTAACCTTTTCCCATATCTCATATACATATATTTACATATATACGCGTATATAACACCATCTGGTCATGGGTCAATGTGCATATGTAAATGCATATGAAATACGTCAATAAAATCTCTCGGTACGTCATAAGGCCATTATGCCTCTGATTAATATTATGAAATAAATTTTACCAACATACGTATTTTTGAGACCCATGAATAGAAGATAATAATAATTCACATGGGGAATCAAGAATATAGACACCCCTAGTATTTCTGTGAATAGAGTAATTTATGGAAACCATGAGTTTGCTCATTTCTTCCGTATAATTTGGACCATGCCAAAAGAAAAAAGGGATAACCTTAACATACCTGGAGTAGGGAAAAATCCGTATAATATTCTTGGAAAAGATTGCACCGTACTCCTTTAAAATCGCAAAATTTTTACATTGCTACAATTCTAACAATTCTCGTTGGAATTGTTTGCAAGAATTTCGTTGGAATCTTTCTCAGTTGAAGCTTAGCGTCTGGTTATTGATATTTGAATTATGAAGAAAGACTTATAAGTTAATCTTTTTATTCTCTGTCCAAAACTCCAAATGAACCAAGCTTTAAAAGAGACCCAAATTGTATATACAATTTGCGTGTTAACACGTTAGATAGCCACTAATCTTCATATGACTACTTAGTCATTGGTTTTGTGAGCTTCCTTGCTGCCACGTGTTATCTCACAATTTAATAATTAACTAGGTAATGTCCCGTTACCTGATAATTAACTAATTACCCGCATAATTAGGAATTACCTAAAATTACCTAAAAATACTATTTATTTTTAGTATACTTTATACATCATACTATCGTGGTCATGTGGTACCTTGTATGACACTAGTCCATTAATACCAGGTATTCTAGCTTGGGCCGTATTTTATCTCAACATGTCAAACTTGGACGAAAATTCATTTCTTTTACTTTCTTCCCATCTCACCTTCACGAATTTACTCATCACTTATTTGAAATAACATAATTCTTATAATCTCAAAATAATAGTATTCCCGAACTTACGTCGATTAACTTACGACGAAACATCAACGTAAAAAATGCGGGACGTAACATCTCATTTTCGATTTTATATTAATTAAATTATGGCGTACTTCCACGTACGAAAACATGGGGTGTAACAGGATCATTCCTCAAGAATTGGACTGTCAGACCATCCAGGACCCGGCGAGTCTCGGGGTAGCAAAGCTGAACAACATTGCTTGTTTTGTTGTTTTCTAAGAAAATGATTTCCCTTTTTCATTTGTTTTAAATAAAATCTCCAGCGTTCCAAAAATGTTGTTCAAATTATTGAAAATCGCTTTTATGTTTTAATGGATCGATATCTATTATTACCATTTTCTCTCATATCTTTATCTATACAGCATTACTATTTCCTGTCTTGATGAACCAACAACTGTGACATGTAATTAGGCAACGCAACAAAAGGATAGTGATTCAGAAGAAGAGGATGTCATACCCGAGGAAATCGTCAGGGAAGAAGATGATTTTGAGAACAAGTCCAAGTCCAACATGAACGAAACTGAGATAATCAACTTAGGAGATTCCGAAACTGTCAAAGAGACCCGCAACATCATTCGTTCATCATCATCTGAAAAAGAAGAGTACACACAGTTCTTGAAAGAGTATGAAGACATATTTGCATGGTCATACGACGACATGACCGGGTTAAGTACATCTATTGTGGCTCACAAGTTACCCACAAACTCGATGTGTCCGCCAGTAAAGCAGAAACTCAGGAAATTCAAGCCTGATATGAGTATGAAAATCAAAGAGGAGGTCACAAAGCAAATCAAGGCCAAGGTTCTCAGGGTGGTTGAATACCCAACTTGGTTAGCCAACATCGTGCCAGTTCTGAAGATGGGAAGGTTAGAAATTGTGTCAATTATCGGGATCTCAACAAAGCCAGCCTAAAGAATGATTTCCCACTTCCAAACATACACATTTTAATAGAAAGTTGTGCCAGACATGAACTCCAGTACTTTGTAGATTGTTTCGCCGGCTACCATCAGATATGGATGGATGGGGAAGACGCTGAGAAAACCGCTTTAATTACACCATGGGAGATATACTTTTAGAAGATGATGTCATTTGGTCTAAAGAATGTTGGGGCCACCTACATGAGGGCTATGACTACCAATTTCATGGAATGATACATAAGGAGATCGAGGTGTATGTGGACGACATCATCATCAATTCCAAGAAAGCCACAGATCATATAGAAGATTTGAGGAAGTTCTTCGACAGACTGCAGAAGTACAACCTGAAATTAAACCCTGCAAAGTGTGTATTCGGGGTCCTTGCCGGAAAGTTACTTGGGTTCATTATCAGCCGCCAAGGGATAGAATTGGATCCATCAAAAGTCAAAGTCATCCAAGAAGTGCCACCGCCAAAGAGTAAGAAAGATGTAATGAGTTTTCTAGGATGACTAAACTACATCAGTCGGTTCATAGCCCAGTCCACAGTTATATGTGAGCCAATTTTCAAGATGTTGAAGAAAGATGTTGCAACTAGTTGGACAGAGGATTATCAAAGGGATTTCGACAAGATCAAGGAGTTCCTATCAACACCACCAGTTTTGGTCCTGCCAGAGCCAGGCAGATCTTTGCTACTCTACCTCCTAGGGTTAGATGGTGCCTTCGGCTGCGTTCTGGGGCAGCACGACGAGACAGGGAGAAAGGAACAAGCTATCTATTACCTGAGTAATAAATTCACTCTATATGAAGTGTGGTACTCTCTATTGGAACGTACATGTTGTGCCTTGACCTGGATATCTCAGAAGCTGAGGCATTACTTCTGTGTCTATACAACATATCTCATATAGAGAATGGATCCCTTGAAGTATATCTTTCAGAAGCCTATGCCCACTAGCAAGCTGGCTAAGTGGCAAATCCTGTTGAGTGAGTTCGATATTATTTATGTAACTCAGAAAGCAGTCAAAGGACAGGCACTGGCCGATCATATGGCGAGAACCCCGTGGAAGGAGAATACGAACCCCTGAAAATGTATTTTCCCGATGAAGAGGTGTTATTCATAGGAGAGGATATTGCTGAATCCTACGACTATTGGAGGATGTTATTCGACGAAGCGGAAAATTTCAAAGAAGTCGGTATTGGAGCTGTCTTGGTATCGGAAAATGGCCAACATTATTTGGTATCTGCTAAAATCAGATTTCCCGCACTAACAACATGGCGGAAAACGAGGCTTGCATATTAGGACTCAACATGGCCATAAACATGAACATTCAGGAGCTGCTGATGATCGGTGATTCAGATTTGCTTGTACACCAGGTGCAAGGAGAATGGGCCACCAAGAATTCCAAGATATTGCCATATCTGCACCATGTGCAGGAATTGAGAAAGAGGTTCCCGAAGATAGAGTTTCGGCATGTTCCCAGGGTCCAGAACGAGTTTGCCGATGCATTGGCCACTTTGTCATCAATGATACGGCATCCAAACAGGAAATTCATTGATCCTATCCCAGTAAGGATCCATAGTCAGCCGGCATATTGTGCTCATGTTGAAGAAGAATTAGATGGGAAGCCTTGGTTCCACGACATCAAAAGGCATCTGACAAAAGGAGAGTACCCGGAGCATGCAAACCATACTCTAAAGCGCACACTTCGAAGGTTGTCCAACAATTTCTTCCACAGCGGAGGAACCCTATATAGAAGAACCCCAGATTTGGGATTATTGAGGTGCGTCGATGCAAAGGAAGATTCAAAGCTGCTTGAGGAGATACATGCTGGAACCTGTGGCCCGCATATGCATGGCTTTGTCTTGGCCAAAAAATACTCAGGGCCGGTTATTTCTGGATGGCCATGGAGACAGATTGTATCCGATATGTTCAAAAATGCTACCAATGTCAAGTGCATGCAGATATGATAAAAGTGGCACCGAGTGAGCTAAATGCAACAATCCCACCTTTGATATTCGCCGCCTGGGGAATAGATGTCATTGGTCCAATCGAGCCCAGCACCTCAAATGGGCATTGGTTCATCTTGGTAGCTATTGATTACTTCACCAAATGGGTCGAAGCAGCATCTTACAAAGCAGTGACTAAGAATGTTATGGCAGATTTTGTCCACGACTAGATTGTTTGTCGGTTCAGAGTTCCAGAATCCATCATCACTAACAACGCCGCCAATCTTAATAGTGATCTGATGAAATCCATGTGCGGTACTTTCAAAATCAAGCACAAGCATTCAACAACATACAGACCTCAAATGAATGGAGCCGTAGAAGACGCCAACAAAAATATCAAGAAGATACTGAGAAAATGGTAGAGATCACAAACAGTGGCATGAGAAACTACCATTCTCCTTACTGGGATATTATACCACAGTCCACACATCAACCGAGGGACACCTTGTTTGATGGTTTATGGTACTGATGTTATTCCCCCCGAAGTAGAGATTCCTTCCTTGAGGATCATACAAGAAGCTAAGCTTAGCGACGCAGAATGAATAAAGAGATGTTATGAGCAGCTAGACCTCATAAACGGAAAAAGTATGAATGTGGTATTTCACGGACAACTTTACTAAAACAGGATATCCAGAACCTTCAACAAAAGATTCAAGCCGAAATAGTTCACACCGGGCCAACTGGTGTTAAAGAAGATCTTTCCACATCAGGACGAAGCCAAAGGGAAATTCGCTCCCAATTGGCAAGGTGCTTACATGGTTCACAGAGTATTGACAGGGGGAGCCCTCATACTCGCAGAAATGGATGGAGAAGTATGGCCAAAACCAATCAATTCAGATGCAGTCAAGTGATACTATGTGTAATTGTTTATGTTTCCGCAAATGAAGTAAATTCAACTACTCTCGACCTGATTCCCGTTTAAGAGGGGATACGTAGGCAGCCCCGTGGGTTTGGTCACAATTCAATAAACTTTTTGTTTTCCCACCATCAGAAACTGGGGCAGAATTTTGAGGAGGACCCTCAAAATTCTGAAGCAAGTTCAGCCGATCACAGCATATACAACAGTCAGGAATGTTTGTCCGTCTAACTGGGGAAGGATTTTGACTAGGACCCTCAAAATTATAGGGCAGGAAAAGTCACAATATCTCGGATCGTGTCACAGTCACTGGTTCATCTAACCAATTTACTATAAAACATATTTTTTGCTATGACTTGGAAAACTATGCATGCTTGATTGTGAAATAACTCTGTTTAGAAAACTCTACCCCCAATGATTTGAAGAGGATCTTCAGACTGAGCAAAGCAAGCCAAGCAAGATGACAGAGGCACGAACTGACCTCCCCTGTCACAGAACTCACAATTTTTCTTTGAATGCAGGAACGAAGAATATGCACACCTCAGAATCACAACCTTCATGACAACCACGATACTGAATCTACTGCCCAAGAATACTCTGCTATCATCTGCTATTTTCTTTATCTGCATCGGACTAAGCCCTGTCCCGAAATCTTGCATGAGACTAAGCTCTGTCTCCATCGGCATGAGGCTTAGCGCTGCCTCCATATTAGCATAAGGCTAAGCTCTTCCTTCATTTGCATGGGACTAAGCCCTGTCCCGAATCTTACATGAGACTAAGCTCTGTCTCCATATTTGCATGAGTCTAAGCCATGCCTCCATATTTGCATAAGGTTAAGCTCTGCCTTCATTTGCATCGGACTAAGCCCTGTCTTGAATCTTGCATGAGACTAAGCTTTGTCTCCATATCTAAGACTAAGCCCTGCCTCCATATTTGCATAAGGCTAAGATCTCCTTCATTTGCATGGGACTAAGCTTTGTCCCGAAATCTCGCATGAGACTAAGCTCTGTCTCCATCTGCATGAGGCTAAGGCCTGCCTCCATATTTGCATAAGGTTAAGCTCTGCCTTCATTTGCATGGGACTAAGCCATGTCCCGAATCTTGCATGAGGCTAAGCTCTGCCTCTCATTTACATTTTTTGCCGAGACTAAGCGCTGTCTCTCCGGCACTATCCATTTTTTCTCTCCTTTCGGGCTAAGCTCTACCCTCGACTTCACAGGACTAAGCCCTTTCCTGAAATCTCGCATGAGACTAAGCTCTGTCTCATCTTTATGAGGCTAAGTCCTGCCTCTATATTTGCATAAGGCTAAGCTCTGCCTTTATTTGCATGGGACTAAGTCATGTCCCGAATATTGCATGAGGCTAAGCTCTGCCTCCCATTTGCATTTTTTGCTGACACTAAGTGTTGTCTCTCCAGCACTATCCATTTTGCTCTCCTTTCGAGCTAAGATCTGCCCTCAACTTCACAGACTATGCCTTGTCTTATTAACTTTAGCATCATATTATTGCATCTCATGGGCTCAAATGTCACCAACTTGTACAAAGGCATCATAGTTTGAAGGCATCATCCTCATAGCCGGATGACACCATGTCATGGACCGAGGATCTCTCAAATTTTCATATCATTATTTAAAGGCGTCATGGTTTGGAGGCACCATTTTCATGGCCCGAGAACATCATTTCATGGCCTGCGAATCCCTCATTGAACAATTCATGGTCCAGGATATCATGGTCTAAGGACGTCATCCTCAACCGTCCAAAGAAAATTCTCATAGTCCGAAGGGAATCTGCATAATGTTTAAATTTCCGCACAAATATATGCTCGCAGTATCTCTTTACTTGCAGTTGACCGATAAGAAAACATTACCCCTACGGGATCAATCTCTCTCCATTTCCTTCATACTATTTCAAACCTGACCGCTCACCATAACCATTCTTCACCTATCCCGAAATATCGTGATCGTCCTTGTGGTAGCTTCATCGGTACACTCTGCCGATGAATCCAGAACTACACGGCATGATTCCTGTAAAACCAGTGATATGTAGGCAGCTCAGAAACCAGAGTGCGGCCTAAATCTCTCAAACCATCTCGCTTGGTCAAAATTGGCCATCATATCTTTACCCGACAACTCTTCCATCCTTCCCGGGTAAAGAGGGGCAGCTATTGATACCCAATTTTCCCTATAAATATTTTAAAATGCATATATACTTTCAAAACTATGCATTAACATCAATTGATATTTTTCCATAATTTCAACATTTTTAAATTAATTTATCCCAATATTTTATTTATATAAATAAGTACAAAATTGCATCACAAAAGACTTTATAACATTTCATGATTTAAATTTGCTATTTATAGTCATACTAAGTCTAAATTATTTCACAAATGGCCAGATTTACACATTTGGTTACAATTGCTATAACTTGCAATTATAGCCCAAGCATCCATTATTGCATTATTTTACCAGAAAATAGCTCATTGTATTTTTAAAATTTTGAGTAATTATGGTAAAACATTTCTATGCATGAATATATATTTTTTATAATTTGTTAATTATCTTATAAATCAAATTTTATCAATTACTTGGGTATTTAATAAATGACCCCTTTTATTTTAGACCTAAACTCTCAAACCAGCCCAAAACCCCTCTAATAGTCAACCCTAATGTTGGCCCGAACCCCTTGGCCCAAATATACACCTGCCCGACCTAATACCCCACATTCAATCGTGGTTGTTGATCATTCAAATCAACGGTCCATATTTATCATTACCATAATTAATCCTAACATACTCCCTTAACCCTTCTCATTTCTTTCCCTCACCCGTCGGCATCATCTCCCTCTTCTCTCAACTCTCTCTCGACCTAACCCTAGTTCTAAACGCCGTCACCGGCAAAAACCTCCCCTTTATGACGTTTCTATGCCTTCTCCGACCAGACCTGGTCTTCTACACGCCATGGCTATTTGATTTCTTGGATCCTTGAGAAGATCTCGAGGAACCCCAACTGGTTCTGGTTTGAAACTTTGTTTATCAGCTTGTCTCAGGCCATTTTTCCGTCTGTGAGTAAGAACTTCTTCTTGTTTATTATGGATTTATGGTTTCTTAACCTATTCTCTTATCTCTATTACTTTTCTGAAAAACCCTAGTCCGTTATTGTCGATCCATCTCAGATCTGTATAGATCTGGGGTGATTCGAGCACTTTTACGTGTTTTCCGTTAAAAATCTCTTGTTGAATTAACTATTATGACTTTTTATCACTCTTCCTTAGCTAGGGTTCATCCCAAATTGTTTTTAAAGATTTTTCTGAGTTATAAAAGTTTAGGTATTTGTTTCTTCATTGTTTTGACTGATTTTCATACGGATGTTTAAACCCTAGTCGATTCTGTGATGTACTGGTTTTCTTCAACTTCTGTTTCTATATTTTTTATAACAGTTGTATTAATTTACTCTATATTTTGAACTTAAACATTTTTTCTTGTTAAATCCAGTATTTTTGTTGGTTTTCCCTAATTAATCTCTGTTAGGGTTCAAACCTTCTTTCCAGCTAAGTTCTATATTTTTTGAGGTCTTACTTAGTTTAATTTCTATTCATGAAATTTGGGTGATTCTTTTGGTAAAACCAGTATTCTTTGAAGATCCTTACTGATTATTCCCTATTATTTTTCCCTGTTAAGTTTGTGTGCACATATCCTGTTGGTTTCCTTATTTGTAATTTTAATTGGTCACACTTGCCTTAATTACTCGTCCGCATGATTTTGTGATTTATTCTAATTCTTTATTTGATTTGATTTGGATTCTTGCCTTAATTAAACTCTCTTGTTACACCGTTGATCAATTACCCCTAATTAATGGGTCTATTACGGACTCCCTTATGTTAATTGATTCCGTGACCCTGTGGTTGACCTTAATTGACTGATTTCTAATTCTTTTAGCTTATTTGTACTACTCCTAGAGTGCTATAAATAAAATCTAGTTTTACCTCTCAAACACAAACAATTAGTTAATATTACACACACACACACACTCAAATTCTCTCTTCTTTCTTGCTACTTGTGGTAATTACTTGTCTAGACGACTGAAAGCCAGGCTAGGATGTGGAACTCTACTTGCTTTACTATCTACACTTTTCTTCCATAACAGGTATGTTCTTATTTCAGTTCTGAAACTCACCGTATGTGCTCCATGTCCCCTTCTGCACTAGCTTAATGGCTTCTATATTTAATTGCCTTTCTTGTTTACTGCTTTACTCAGCATGCTTAAATTCTGTCCTCTCTTGTTCAAGTGTGTAATCAGAATGCCTAAGTCTCACTTGTCTTGTTTGGTACTTAGCCAACATGTTTATTTAGTTCCTAATTACCTCCTCAACTAGTATGCTCATGTTAGTGTTATATACTTTTAATATGTTTGGTTGATCCTAATTGGAATGAATAATTCTGTGTAGTACACCCTGGCCTTCAATATGACCATTCCCATACTATGTCTCTATGTTTTACTTCCTATTACCATTTTAGTTTCAAGCATGAATGACTTGTCAAGTCTCTGAATCAGTAGTTTGTGTTTAATTGACTCCTATTTGTTCTGTGCATCTGTTGTTCCATATGATTCTCCTCTTACCCTGTTTATGTGTTTTCTTTATGATTTTGAGCTCTTTATGTTCCCGACCCCCCGATCCTTGTTTGTAAATTTATGAGTCTTCACTTAGAACTAAGTAATAAATGGCTTTTGAATCTGGGCACTCTAAGTTTTGTGATTGTATGTTGAATCTTTGTTCTTCCCAGAATGGTTTTCAAAAAAAAAATTTGTTTTTTATTCTTAGCATTTCCTTTGAACTATTTCCATTCATGAAATCCTTTTTCGCTCCTAAAAGTTTTACTTCTACACTGTTTTACTAAGTTATTCCAGCTATGTCAAGTACTCTCACTTCTACTCTTATATTACATAAGTTCTGCCCCTCCAGTGTGTGTACTGCCTAGGTATCCTTGAGATTCCTCCGAACTCTGGCACACTGGGGCTGGCATTTTCCACACTGCACAGAATCACTTCCCTACTCAAAGGGTCTTGGTGTGAGCATTGCCCGGGATCCCTGAGGTCCTCAAGGAACTTTGCCACTCCAGGACACCCTATTGGCTTGAGACTTTGGCGTCTTGGACTGTTTTGAAGGCCTTGTATTTCCATGTTCACTTTGGGCCTATCTCAGGCTCCCTACATCATAGCTTATATTTATTATGTAATTCATTTATTATGGTCTGTAATAATAACCTTTGTAAACAGATATTGGGGAAATTAGTAAAGGAAAGGGATTCGTATATGGATTTTTGTAGGGAGACCGGGTAGAAATCATGATTTAGGTTTATATTGTGTTTTCTTGCATTAGAAATCCTTCCTTTAGGATCATATTATGTTATTCGTATTAGTAGTCATGCTTTAGTTTTATATCATGTTTACCGTGCTTTTAGATCACTAGGCACATTAGGCAATGTGTTATAGGCTCATTACCTCATTTGTTACAAAATTTTGATTCTGCATAATCATGATCAACTAGAAATCCTCTGATTAGGTTGCCGTTGTAATTCTGCATAATAAAATGTACATCTTCTGGGTGCATTAGAAATTCTACTTTAGGACTGTGTCTGTATTCGTTTTACATCATGTCTATATCGCCTAAGTCAATAACCGTCATGTCTATAAGAATGTTTAAAAGCAATTTCAACACCTAGGCAAGCATGTTTATAGGACGTATTAAAACTCAAACTGTTTGCTTTCCTTTAGTCAATTTTCAGAATTCTGTTTGCATGTTATAGGGTATCCCTTAACCACGCCTAGACAAGCCTATAGGTAATCAAGGCTTAATAAAATTTGTAAAACTATGCTTCGTTTATTTGTGATTACCCAGATTCTACAGGTTCTAAAAAATCAGTAGGCAAACTTATTAGGTCTTTACCGTTTCGCCTAAACATATGTTGTACATTCTTTGTTTGTCATGCTCACCTAGATATCCTGTTCTAGAACCTTTTCTGGAACATCTGAAATCTTGTAGTTTGAGACGTGCTAACTTCCTGCTTATTTGTGGAGGTAAACATGAGCCCTTAGTTGTTGTCTTACTTGACAGTCCTGTTTTTCCTTTGTTGTCGCTTAGGTTTTGCCTTTTAAACACTTTAGGAGAGTCTAGAACTACCTAAAATAGAGGTCTTAAACACCTCCGGGACAACAAGGAAAGGACGGGTAATGCACGCTTAGAGTTAGTTTAATTAAAACCACTTATACAATCGCTGGGGGGGGGGGGGGGGGGGGGGGGGGTAATCGGGTAGTAAAAGGATATGATGACCTGTGCGTTAATGCCACGTGTAATCCCTATATTTATACATATGTATCCTTAGACTGCTTACCTTTTAAACTTCCCTATCTTTATACATATGTGTGTTTAGATTGCTTACCTTTTAAACTCCCTTTATCTTATTTACATATGTGTGCTTAGACTGCTTATCGATTAAATGACTAATTCACTAAGTAAGTTTGGTCGAGACCCACCATTTTGGACCTCGAGGGGTGCCTAACACCTTCCCCTCAGGGTAATTTCAAGCCCTTACCCAATCTCTTGTAATGTAGACTGGTTTCATGAGTTACTGGCATCAGGTGCCCTATCTCACCTTAAAATCTGTTAGGTGGCAACTCTTCAATTTCTATACCCCTTTCCCAAAAGGAAATGAGTTGTCCCAATGAATGTCAAAACCCGATTTCGCGAGAAAATGGGGTGCAACAGTTACAACTGTGTTTCTTCTGGAGAGTAGTCCTACCACAGCAAGGTCGTCCTTTTAGGCCCGCTCAGATGGCTCTTCTGGTTCATTATGGTGCGTAAGCTATCCATGGTTCATACAATACTTTTCTGGGCCAATCATCTCTCAGTGCCCTCACAGCTTAGAGTTTATCTCGTGCTCCATTAATTCAGGTTTCATTTGTATCAGGCCCTTCTAGTAGTTATTGTAGTTCTTGGGGTCCGATTCAGTACCTGCTGCCATGTCGGAGCTGGATTGCTTTGAGTGTGGAAAGTTTGACCATATGAAGAGGTTTTTTCCCCATATTTTGGGAGGTCCAGTTCAATAGAAGAGTCAGACTATGACTTCCACACCGGTTACTTCACCACCCACTCAGCTTGCTTGAGGTGGGGCTCACGCAGCTAAAGTCGCCCTAGAGAGGGAGGTCGATAAGGTGGCGGTCAGGCTCGACGCTATGAGTTCCCTAACAGGACAGAGGTTGTTGCTTCAAACACAGTGATCACAGGTGTTATCTCAGTATTCAACAGGGATGCCTCCATATTATTTGACCCTGGTTCCACTTATTCGTATGTATCATTGTATTTTCCTCGTTATTCGGATATGCCATGTGAGTCCTTAGTTTTGTTTGTTCATGTATCTACGCCGGTGGGCGATTCTATTATTGTGGACCATATGTATCGGTCGTGTGTGGTGACCATTGGGGGATTATAGACAAGATTTGATCTCTTATTATTAGTATGGTTGATTTGACGTGATTCTGGGCATGGGTTGGTTGTCCCCGTGTCATGCTATTCTGGATTGTAAAATCTAAGACTATAACGTTGGTGATGCCGGGGTTACCTAGGATCGAATGAAGAGGTTCTCTAGACAATATTCCCAATGGGGTAAATTCATATCTGAAAGGCCAACATATGGTTGGTAAGGGGTGTTTGTCATATTTGGCTTTTGTGAGGGATGTTGGTGCTGATACTCCTACCATTAATTCGGGTTCGTTAGTGTGAGAATTTCTAGATGTATTTTATGAAGACCTGTCGGACATGCCGCCCGAAAGGGAAATTTGTTTTTTGTATTAAATTGGTACTAGGAACTCAACGCGTATTTGTTCCTCTGTATCGTATGTTACCAGCTGAGTTGAAGGAATTGAAAAGGCAGCTTTAGGATATTCTTCATAAGGGGTTCATTAGGCCTAGTGTGTCACCTTGGGGTGAACCGGTTCTGTTTCTGAAGAAGAATGATGGTACTATGCGGATGTGCAGTGACTATAGGCAGTTGAACAATGTTATAACTAAGAACAAGTATCCTTTGCTACACATTGATGGCTTATTTGACAAGCTTCAGGGAGCTAGAGTGTTCTCTAAGATTGATTTGAATTCTGGGTATCATCATTTAAAGATCTTTGGATTCTGATATTCTGAAGACAGAATTCATGACCCGCTATGGTCACTATGAGTTCTTTGTGATGTATTTTGGGCTGATCAATGCCCCAGCAGTATGCACAGCATCTGAGGGTTGTACTACAAACGTTGAGGGAGGAGAATTCCATGCTAAGTTCTGCAAGTGTGAGTTTTGGCTCAGTTTGGTGGCTCTCTTGGGGCACGTGGTGTCCACCGAGGGGATCAAGATAGATCTGAAGAAGATTGAGGCGGTTCAGAGTTGGCCTAGACCGTCTTCAACTACTGAGATTCAGAGTTCTCTTGGCTTAGCCGGATGCAGGGCCTTTGACCAGGTTGACCCAAAAGGGTGCTCCATTCAGGTGGTCGCATGAGTGTGAGGAGAGCTTTCAAAAGCTCAAGACTTCCTTGGCTATAGCTCCAGTTCTAGTTTTGCCTTCAGCATCGGGTTCTTATACAACATATTGTGATGCTTCTCAGATTGGTATTGGGTGTGTCTTGATGCAGGAGGGTAGAGTGACTGCTTATGCTTCACGCCAGTTGAAGCCTCATGAGAAGAACTACCCCGTTCATGATTTGGAGTTGGAAGCCATCGTTCATGCATTAAATAATTTGAGGCATTATCTCTACGGTGTGGCTTCTGAGATATTTATAGATAATTAGAGTTTTCAGCACTTATTCAAGCAAAAGGATCTAATTTGAGGCAGCGGAAATGGTTGGAGCTGTTAAAAGACTATGATATTACCATTTTGTATCATCTCGAGAAGGCCAATATGGTGGTCGATGCCTTGAGTAGAAAGGCGGTGTTTATCGGTAGCCTTACATATATGCTCGTTGGTGAGAGACCACTTGCATCATATGTTCAGGGCTTGGCCAACCCGTTCGTGAGGTTATATGTTTCAGAGCCTAGTCGGGTTCTAGCTTGCGTGGTTTCTCGGTCTTCTTTATTAAATGTCTCAACTGTGTGTATCGATTGTGTGTGGTGATCATGCGGGGATCGCATAAGAGAGTTGATCTCTTATTGCTTAGTATGGTTGAGTTTGACATGATTTTGGGCATGGATTGGTTGTCCCCATGTAACATTATTCTGGATTGTCATGCTAAAACCGTGACATTGGTGATGCCAGGGTTTACTAAGGATCAAGTGGAGAGATTCTCTAGACTGCTCCCAGTAGGGTGGTTTCATATCTAAAGGCCCAACAGATGGTTGGGAAGGGGTGTTTGTCATATTTGGCTTTTGTGAAGGAAGAAATTGTCTTGTTTTAGAAACATAAGCGATAAGAGTTTACCAGAATTTTTTGTGTAGTGACTTCGAAATGGCATTTTGATGATTCCAATAGCTTCGTATGGTGATTTTGGACTTAGGCGCGTGTCCGGATTTAGATTTGGAGGTCCGTAGGGTAATTTGAAGCATTTCTGTGAAAATTGGAAAGTTGATATTTTGGAAAGTTGAAAGGTTGACCGAGAGTTGCATTTGGTGATATGGGGTTCATAATGCAATTCTGAGAGTTGTATTAGCTCTATTATGTCATTTGAAACTTGCATGCAAAATTTGACGCAATTTCGGGTTGGTTTGATATGTTTCGGTTCGAATTTTGGAAGTTGAAAGAATTGGATGTTCATGAGTTCGATTAAAGGTGCGATTTGTAGTTTCGACGTTGTTTGATGTTATTTGAGGCCTCGACTAAGTTCGTATCATGTTTTAGGATATGTTGATATATTTGGTTGAGGTCCAGGGAGCCTCGAGTGTTTTTCAGATGGGCTACATGTCATTTCTTTATGTTTTTGAGTTGGTGGTTTTTGGAGTTGTTGTTGCTCTTCGCGATTGCAAAGATGAAGCTGGGATCGCGAAGTGATTCTGGGAAACTCATTATTTTTTCTCATCACGGATGCTAGAGTGCGCATGCATTCGCGAAGGTTCAGATGGTTGTTGTTCGCGTTCACGTAGAGTGTTCCGTGTTCGCATAAGGGAATTGGAGACTGATGGAATGTTACTTGTCGCGTTCGTGAGATTTGGTATGCATTCGCGAAGGTTGGCCAATGTCACACCTTGAAATAACGGAGCGCGTCCAGAGCTCAACCGAGTGAACTCAGTCGAGCAAGCCTATGTTACATCAACCTCTGATCATAACTCATGCATGATTCATCAAAACATAATTAGATCTTAACTTTCATATTGAATACATTTGGCTCAATGGCCTAAAATATTTCTCATGATGGGTACTTAGCTTCATAAATAACTGTGAACATAATTACATGACAAAACTCAAATCTTAAATACATGAACCACAGTGTACATGGATCTTCTATGACAATGAATACCTAAGTACATAAAACAAACTAGACTCGAATACTCACTGAAACTGTAGTGGGGCTCACCATAATCTGCTGAGGAGAGGGTGTACTGCTATCACTGACCAATGCCAGTTGTTGTAGAACTACCTGCATCCATTTAAAATATACAACCCCCAGCAAAACGGACGTGAGCACATATGGAATAGTACTCGTATGTAAGGCAAACAGAACAACGTATAAAATCATGGTAATTCAAATAAGAGTCATATGAAGTACATCGAGAACTACAAAATATTCCATAGATTCACATTTTGAGTCTTATTATACTTGCATCATTTTTAACTTCTTTTAGGATCAACTGAACCATATGAACTATACATGGAACAAATAATAGAATGTAACTGAAACAACATGTAAAAAAAAGGCCAATGAAAGTGGCACCTATTGCCTGCGTTGACAATTGCATCTCAATAGACCGTTCATATCCCTTTCTTATTTTACACCTATACATTTCATAAATCGTACATAATGCTCACACATCATATTATACACATATGCGTCTCATAGACCGTCCATAGTATTCACAGATATAATGCACCTCTTAAATGATTTGGAAATACAACAAGAATATGACGAATCATGGAAACATATAAAGGGGTTAGATAGCCTTTAAAGTAGCAAATTTATTAAGAGCCTTCAATATCATTTATAAATTTTAAGTCGTGGATATTTTGTAAGTGCCTTCACACAGAGCGCCCCTGTCGCCTCACTCCAATGCATGCGGGAGCAGGTGCAATCACAAGGCCAAAAATCTAGACAAAGCAGCCCTGCCACCTCACCCCAAGGTATACGGGTGGAGACGTAATCACAATACCACAATCCCTACATAACATAGCATCCCTACCGCCTTACCCCAATGTATGTGGGTGGAGGTGTAACCACAATACCACAATCCCTACACGAAGAGGCCATGCTGCCTCACCCTAATATTTGTAGATCTCCTATAGGGTGGTTTGACGTTGGAGAATCTGGGTTACATGGGCCAGACCTAGTTCAGCGGGCCATAGAAAAAGTAAAGCTTATCCGGGAGTAACTGTTGACAACCTAGATTCGTCAGAAGTCATATTTTAACGTGCGATGATGAGACTTAGAGTTCGGAGTTAATGACTGGGTATTCTTAAATGTGTCACCTATGAAGGGCATGATGATGTTTGGCAAGAAAGGCAAGCTTAGCCCACGATATATTGGGCCTTATAGGATCATTCGGAGGGTGGGCCAAGTAGCTTATGAGTTAGAATTGCCCTCAGAATTGGAGTCTGTCCATCCGCTTTTTCATGTATCTATGCTACGGAAGTGCATTGGCAACCCCACCCGAGTGGTGCCCACGAATGATGTACAGATTACGGAGGACTTGTCATACGAGGAAAGTCCGGTTACCATCCTAGACCAACAAATCCGCAAGCTACAAAATAAGGAGATAGCCTCTGTGAAGGTTTTATGGAGAAGCAAGAAGGTGGAAGATATGACGTGGGAAGCGGAGGAAGAAATGAAGTCTAAATATCCCCACCTATTTCAAGATATGGCTCGAGGTGGGATACCTCGGCACCGCTCTATTCAGGCCGGTAGGTCATCAGGTAAACTCTTATTTTTTACTTTCAGAATTTATAATGGACAACTGTGTTAGGCCAAGTGTTACTATTTGTAGATATTGGCCAGGTGTGGCAAGTATAGTATGTTTTCTGGCTGCGTACATGTTGGTTTTAATCTATGTACGGATAAGACTCTGGAAAATTTTTTCCAAAGTCTCTAAGATATAAACATTCGAGGACGAATGTTTCTAAGCGGGGAAAAATGTTAAATCTCGCATTTTGGTACATTAAAGTTTCGTCTTCAGTTAATTGACTAGACTCGGGGATGAGATTATCTTGAGATTATAAGCGTTTATGCTATTTATAACAAGCGATAAGTAGTTGACATAAAAGATAAAGGGTGAGCGAATCAAAGAAAATGAGTTTCGTTGAAGGTTGTCGATTTTGGATAAAATACGGTCCGAGCTATAATATCCGATATTTTATGGACTAGTGCCATACAAAGTACCATATGACCATGATAGTATGATGTATAAAGTATATTAAAAATGAGTAGTATTTTAAGTA
>ML304975.1:0-35654 GCA_005239505.1 Nicotiana paniculata
CAACAAATTAATTTAGCAAAATATGATATCAGTAATAGGCATACGAGGATGATAAAACATTAAGCATTACGGATAACTGTAATTTAAATAAATACTGAAAGTAAATAAACAGTTACTACTCCCTCATTCCCCCCCAAATATCTTAAATAAACAATTACTTCTTCATTTTCCCCCAAATATCTTGTCACTTCAAAATCCACGAAAAACATTTAACAATCTAGCATGCGCATACGGGATAAGGACAACCGGCCTGAGCCATCATAATAATCATCTCTGTGCACTGCCGAGGGTCGAACGGCCCGAACCATAATATTGCTTTAAATCTCGTCGTGGCGTACGACCCACTCCCATGAGAGTGGGGCAAATAACACTCTGCTCGCGGAATGTAAATTGCGAAGCTGTCACATACAGTCATGCACATTCAAAAGTTCACCCCGACTACATCAGGAAAACAAATACATAAGTAAATGAAAAATTTATCTTTTAAAAATCACAAAAATTAATATTTAAATCTTTTCTCGAAATTCATTTGCCAAGTTTAATAATATTTAATAATATAACCTTATCCGTAATACAATTATCCACGGAGGAGTCAATTCTCTTTCTAAGTGATTAAGAAGGTACACTCTAACCTTCGTAGGAAATAGGTTACAAATTCAATAGCATTATTAGTCTAATATTATTGGCAGGATCACATGTACAACACGTAAGGCATGCTAGTGGCTCCTAGACTACCCGGACATGGCATAATAGTAGCTACGCATGGACTCCCGTCACCTCGTGCGTACGTAGCCCNGACGGGAAATGCAATGAAAATTCACTCTAAGACTTGTAACAAATTCAAATTACATACTTTCCCAAATCCGCTCAGTGAATTGGCCAAAATGCCCTCAAGCCCACGTGCCCGAATTTCGAAATTTCTCGAAGATATACCCTACCCATAGCCTTACTAACTCAAATATACAATTTACCCTTAATTTCATGCTCAAATTCGTGGTAGAAATCCAAAATACCATGTGTAGGTTTTCTTTAATATTTTCCCAATTTTCCTACTAATTTCCATGTCTAATGCATGCATATAACTTGTATTTAACTTAAAAACATGAAGAAATTACTTACCTTGTGATCCTTGATGAAAACTCTCTCTTGAAGCTCCTCCAAATCGCCCACACCAAAAGAAAATTGGAGGAAATGAACCAAGTGCTCGGTTATAACATACACTGACCAGGCCATTTTCCGCACCTGCGATAAAATTCTCTCACATGCGCTTCCGCAGGTGCAGCCAAACTTCCACGCTTGCGGGCTTCCTCAGCTTAAGCCAAAACTCGCACCTGCGCCCATTGTCCGCATCTGCGGCTTCGCAGGTGCGGAAACTCCATCGCACCTGCGCTCCCTGCCAAACCATCAAACTTTCGCACCTGTGCTCCGCACCTGCGGCCCAAGCCTCGCAGGTGCGGTCACACCAGATGACAGCAACCTCAACCTTCTTCAAACTCCAAACTTGATCCGTTAACCACCCGGAATCAACCTGAGGCCCCCGGGACCCCATCCAACTACAATAACCTGATCCAAAACATAGTGTGGACTTGATCGAGGCCTCAGATCGCATCAAACAACGTCGAAATCACTAATCGATCTAAAATTCAAACTTTAAGAACTTGAAATTTCAAACTTCCACATTCGATGCCCAAACCAGTAAAATCACGTCCGATTGACCTCAAAATTTGCACACAAGTCATATTCGACATTACGGACCTGCTCCATTTTCCGGAATCGCATTCCGACCCTGATATCAAAATTTCCACTTCCGGTCGGATTTCTCAAAAACCTTTAAATTTATATCTTTAGCCAAATGACTTCAAAATAACATACAGACATCCGAATTCACTTCCGATCACGCTCCCAACTCCAGAATCACCAAAATGAGCTATTCCAAGGCTCGGAATCCCAAACGGACATCAATATCACTGAAATGCGTTTCAAGCAAAACATAGGAAATTTCTTCAAAATGGTGACTTCCACAATATACGCCGAAACACTCCCAGGTTATCCAAAGCCTGATTCGGACATACGCCCAAGTCCGAAATCATCATACGAACCTGTTGGAACCTTTAAATCCCAATTCGGAGGTCGTTTACTCAAAACTCCAATCTTAGTCAATTTCTCCAATTTAAGGCTTCTGAAATGAGAATTTCTTTTAAATTGACTCTAAACTTCCCGAAATTCAACTCCGACCGTGCCTACGAGTCAGAATACCTGAAACGGAGCTGCTCATGACTTCCAACCGCTGAACTCCCCCAATTAAACAGACGTTCGTCCTCGAGCGTGCTAAGAACTTCTCTGATGTTACCAAAAATCACTGTTTAACATCTCGAGCACCTGCCCGTGCTACCACAACCCGATTGAGTACATTAACTTGATTAAATCTGAAGACTTCTTCTTTTATCCACATAATAAGCTCGGAATCCAGTTCCAACACCTGAAATTTCTCTGCCAGGCCTAGTTCCAATATATAAACACTGTATTAACTACAACACGATATATCAGAACATGAGTGCATACCTTTGCTGAATCAGCACCATGCACCGCATAATTAATCATCTAGCCACCATGGCATTCGCTGAACCTTAACAGCCAAAATTTTACGAATCTGATGCTCCCAATGAACCTTATGATATATATATACATATACATACATATATCCTTCTATAAAGCTAACCAAACATTTTCCGCTGGACTTAGATCATCATCTCATTGCGAACCAAACAATGGTAATTGTCCTTTAATGTATTTCACATAATCATATCGCACTGATCCCTGATCCAATAACCTCGTCTCACCTAGTATGAACTGTTCAAACAACAAATCATCCCAGACATGACCAGCAGTCTCACATGATACAACATCGCGCCAATAGGCCATAATTCGAACATGATAAATAAGAAATGACTCCGGATGAGACTACTCAACTCACGCAACTAATATGAACTTTCCTCAGGAAATAGGAAGTAAAACATAAGAAAAATAAATATAGGAACCTGACTCATCATCACACTATTGCGGCGTGCAACCCGATCCAAATAACATGCCCATGGCAACGTGCCACCCGATCCACACATAAAATTTACATAAGAAGATACACGGAGCTGAATTCACTATTACAAATTACTGAATATCGGTCACAAGCACGCTAAGTGAATAATACCATCCTGGGGAGACTGATAAAGCCATATGCTACAAAACTCAAGCACAACTGAGGTGCGATATATATATATACACACTCTGGATCTCAAGAGCTGTCCTGCTCACCTAACATCATCACTACGCGAAGATCTCAACACATAATAAATTATCAAGCTGTTTTACAACTGACACGGTTAAATCATGAATTTGACGAAGACGAAACAACATCTGTTGTTCTAATACCTTTCCATGACGAGCGCTCTACTGAAATAAACATGCCTGGCTCATACAGAGACCATAATCATATTTAAACCCATCCAGAAATATCGAGTCTACCTTGCTCGCACCAAACTAAGCTAATAACTTTTACCTGGGTCCATGTTAACCCACTTCCTCTCATAATACACAAGAACAACCATCATAGCTAGGACAAACACCCCACAATCCACAATTAACTGAACCGAACGCCTTCCAGGCATAAATTCTCAAATAAGCAATGTTGCACTTTCTTATACCTGGTCTAAATCTTCAACCAATCAGGTGACTACATGTCACACTTATACAATCTTCCCGCGGTCATGCTTCCACGACCTTCCACACAAGGCAACAATTCTGCACATCCATACCACCGACCACACTAATGCTGTAAAGCAAATCAAGAATTCCCATAACCAGGATACAAAGCCTCTTTCATCAAACACCGATCTCAGAGGACGCTGAAGTCATCACCTGCTTATCTTAATCATTCAAATCCCTTTTTCCCTTTCTCACTCGAGCTCATGACATCCTTGTCAACACCGAACCGACAAATCTCGATTCTTACTCCCCGTTACACACTGTTTACCCTATCTAACATGCCAATATGAGATAGTGCAAGAATTCCATCATAATTTCTAAACCACTAATAGGGTGAACACTTCATCATATAGAAACCTTTTACTTAACTCAATTCAAGAGTACCACCGCAACACACGAGTGAATTCTCACAATCACCCAACATGCAAATCCTTAACTAGTAGTCTATACCACCATATCCCTTCCGGGATTCGCCTACAACTGACAGGCCATAGCAATCGAATGCTCCCACATGAAATCTATTAGACGACCGACAAGCCCCGTGGACATTGTGCAAACCACACACATAACTCAATCCCACTAACGAAACTGATCACTGTCGTAAATGTGCCATTTCAACCATGGCTAATCAATCAATCTTCTTTTAATCATCCTTAACTGCCTTAGAAATAATAGTAACTTCCTCCAACTCATAGCAACTCATCCCTCACTCATCCCGAGTGACCTTGATTCACAAGACCGTGCTGCCTAAATCCCACAAACCGTCTCGTACCCTATTAATAATCTGTCTACAACTCGGAGTTTATTTCTCTCACTCCTCTAATACTATCTTGCATGCTTAAAATAACATAGAACACTCCAGTTATCTTCCCTTTCTCTGAAATTACGCTGCAAAAGCTCGAATCTTAATCATACTGCTGCCTGAAATCCTTAAACACCGCATTCTTAACCTTTGAATTCAGTAGGACCACTATTGAGAGTCACCCACTCTGACTGGCCCCGAATACAATCAAATCCAAGGCTCTTCTAAAACATGAACATCCTCTGAATGAAGTACGTGACTGAGTCACTACCCTTACAACTCACCTATGCATTAAGCAAAATTCTGAATCTTCCAAAGCCTAACCCTGGTCCGATAGGACCAACTTTTGCACACATTCATCAAATCCCATGCACAATTACCATCATACTCCTTTCCCTTAGATGTACTAACTTGCCAATATGCCGACAATCCGCAACCCGATGAGAACACAATCCTACAGCCCAACTGCAAGTGGTGGGACTCCCCCACTTAGCTCGAAGCTACTCCTTGCACTACTTTAGACCCTACTGAGATCCTTTCCCCTTTGTTAACATGATCTTGCGCAACCAATCGGTCTCTAGCACCACTCACCCATTCTGCCTCCTACCGAATAGCCACCAGAATCCCTCTCAGAAACATGCCAACCACACAACTGCTAACCTATTCACCGGAGATAACCCACCTGTGGAAATCACCAACTGACACCTTCCAACGACACTGAAATGCACACTCTATGCAACATCACTACCCCATCCTAAGCCTGCTCTCATTCACCAACCTTACCAGTCCGTCCGCTCCTCATGGACATCTGCTAAATGCGCTACAATACCTTTTAATTCACTACTATGATGCCGCTTCTCCACTTGGTCAAACTCCCCCCTATGTGACTGCTCGACTTCCGCCTCTTACACCTGGACTCCTAGAAATGGAACCACCGCCTAGCACTTTTCACATATCGTCCTTCATCGTATGTTGCCCAATCGCTGCCTCAATTCAATATCATTCTCTGTAGTTCTTAATCCAGCAGTTCACCACGACTTTAAACTCTCTGAAGATCACCTTTCTCGAGCTACATTCATTATCAATACTTATCCAATACTGAACCACCGCACCTCACGGTCTCTGACAGCCGCTTCTTCAATACTTCTTCACAATACTCTGACCCCACGCAACCGAAGAAACTATAGCACCGACAAACTTAACACATTCCATTCAATCAATGACGACAATATCATGTCACAGGTGAATACCCCACTTTACTTGAAAACACCAAGTCTTACTACTTTATTAACCCCAACCGGACCATTCATAATCCGAATGCCTTTCCTCTGCCGGAACTAAAATGTTGAAATCTCGAATTCGCTCCCTGAGAAGACCTCCCTGCAAGCCATTCATCACCCCCTAACATATGGGCAACTATTGTATCATCATATCGACATCGCGCGATAACCAATTGTAAGCATCATCAATACCTGAGCATAGCCTTAAGGCTCTCAGAACCACAACTACTGAGCTGAAACAACATATTATCCTTCTACAGGGCTATAACAACAGCCCCTAACCAATTACACATGGAAAACATCTCGCATGATATCTGTAGCACCATTTCAATTCCTCTAATTACCAAGTCATAGCAAGCGCTTCACGACGTATAAGATTGAGTAGGAAGGAACATAGGCATAAGCCTTAAAGGAATCAAATCGCACGATGAGGAATCCAGAAGGGAAGTACTCCTAACAGCCCTGTTGCCTCTCGAAGACAAGTACATACGTCTTCGTACTGATCCGCAAAACTCTACTAGACTCGCTCAAGACTCGTGAGACCTAAGGAAACCTAGTGCTCTGATACCATGTTGTCACGACCCAAAATCTATTAAGGTCGTGATGGCGCCGTACACCATCGCCAGGCAAGCCAATCATTAACTAGCTGAAATAAATTCCTGTTTTAACATTTTTGAAATCATTACCTTTAACTTATTACGAAATAACTAAACAAAATTCGTTAAGAAAATACGATGGTTTAAATATTCCATTTTAACAAATATACCCCAAACACATCCTAGAACCCGGTATGGGCAATTTCTAAGAATTTTACAATTTCTACAAAACTTGTCCGGAATACAATTGGACAAGGAAATTAAAATAAAATAATACAATACGAGGGAGACTATGTCAGCTGTGGATCGCCTCCGGATAATGCAGCTCGCCTAAGTCTCCAAACCATCCATATCTCTGTGAAGGTACCTGTGTAATAAAAATGCACATCAAGTGTAGCATGAGTACGGAAACAACGTGTACTCAGTAAGTCGCCCGCCTAACCTCAGAGAGGTAGTGATGAGAGGTCAAATTAGACACTCACTAAGGTCCAACAAATTAATTTAGCACAATATGATATCAGTAATATGCATACGAGGATAATAAAACAGTAAGAATTACAGATAACTGTAATTCAAATAAATACTGAAAGTAAATAAACAATTACTACTCCCTCATTTTCCCCCAAATTATCTTAAATAAATAATTACTTCTTTATTTTCCCCCAAATATCTTGCCACTTCAAAATCCATGAAAAACACTTAACAATTTAGCATGCGCCGTGGCATACGGCACGGTCCCATGAGAGTGGAGGAAATAACACTCATCTTGCGGAATGTAAATTGCGAAGCGGTCACATGCAGTCATGCACAATCAACAGTTCACCCCGACTACATCGGGTAAATAAGTACTCAAGTAAATGACAAATTTCTCTTTTAAAAATCACAAAAATTAGTATTTAAATATTTTCTCGAAATTCATTTGCCAAGTTTAATAATATTCAATAATATAACCTTATCCGGAATACAATTATCCACGGAGGAGTCAATTCTCTTTCTAAGTGATTAAGAAGGTACACTCTAGCCGTCGTATGAAATAAGTTACATATTCAATAGCATTATCAGTCTAATATTATTGGAAGGATCAAATGTACAACACGTAAGGCATGATAGTGGGTCCTAGACTACCCGGACATGGCATAATAGTAGCTACGCACGGACTCCCATCACCTCGTGCATACGTATCCCCCGCAGATAGTAACACATACTTAATTAGTTCACCTAGGGGGACATTCCCCCTCACAAAGTTAGAAAGGAGACTTACCTCGCTCCGAAATTCCATAACCAGCTTCCAAGCCCTTCCGACGACTCCAATAGATGTACAACGCCCCAAAACTACCAAATAACGGGCAAAGCAATGAAAATTCACTCTAATAGTCGTAACTAATTCAAATTATATACTTTCCCAACTCCGCTCAGTGAATTGGCCAAAATGCCTTCGGGCTCACGCGCCCGGATTCCGAAATTTCTCGAAGATATACCCTACCGATAGCCTTACTAACTCAAATATATAATTTCCCCTTATTTCATGCTCAAATTCGTGGTAGAAATCCAAAATACCATTTCTAGGTTTTCTTCAATATTTTCCCAATTTTCCTACTAATTTCCATGTCTAATCCATGCATATAACTTGTATTTAACTTAAAAACATGAAGAAATTACTTACCTTGTTATCCATGACGAGAACTATCTCTCGGAGCTCCTCCTAATCGCCCACACCAAAAGAAAATGGGAGGAAATGAGCCAAGTTCTCGGTTATAACATACACTGCCCAGGCCATTTTTCGCACCTGCGATGAAATTCTCGCACCTGCGCTTCCGCAGGTGCGACCAAACTTACACGCCTGCGGCTTCCTCAGCTCAAGCCAAAACTCGCACCTGCATCCATTGTCCGCATCTGCGGCTTCGAAGGTGCGGAAACTCTATCGCACCTGTGATCCCTGCAAAACCAGCAAACTTTTGCACCTGTGGCCCAAGCCTCGCACGTGCGGTCACACCAGATGACAACAACCTCAGCCTTCTTCAAACTCCAAACTTGATCCATTAACCACCCGAAATCCACTCGAGGCCCCTGGACCCCGTCCAATTACACCATCCTGATCCAATACATAGTGCGGACTTGCTCGAGGCTTCAGATAACATCAAACAACGCCGAAATCACTAATCGCTCTAAAATCTAAACTTTAAGAACTTCAAATTTCAAATTTCAAACTTCCACATTCGATGCCGAAACCCATCAAATCACGTCCGATTGATCTCAAAATTTGCACAAAAGTCATATTTGACATTACGGACCTGCTCCAACTTCCGGAATCGCATTCCGACCGGTCGGGTCATTAGATATGAGGTCCCCAAAATAGGACGTGAATTATTGCATGACTTTGTGAAACATGTTTAAATATTGCGAACACTCTTTTATTTCACCTTACTGACTTGGTTAACTTTTTCTTTTTATTCCCTTCTAATTATTCCCATTCCCAAAGGTTGGTTCGTGCATACTGGCATCATCAACATACCGGACTAGATCCAGAGGTCCTCCACCTCCTCCTCCACCTAGAGACCCTAAAAGAAAAAGCAAGGGCAAAGGGGAAATGGATGATTTAAGTGGTACCTGAAAAGACAATGATGTTGTGGCGGAAAATGTTGAAACTTCAGATGGTAGAAGTACTCCGGGGCAGAATGAGTTGGTCTTACGTTTGGAGTAGAAAATCCTGGAACTACAGGGCAAGCTTGAGCAGGTCCGAAATCTAGAAAACCTTTCCCTTATTCTCAATGTTCCTGACATCACCCAACAAAACTCGACTACCTAGAACCAAACACCACCACAAAATGCACAAAATCAGAATCCACCACCTATAGTTCTGAATCCTCCCGCACAACAACAATATCATAATCCCGCACCTCCCTAGAACCTTAACCCGCAACCAGTGCCAACCCCTCAATAACACTACTATCATCCAATTCAGTACCCGCAAACCACTAGTTGTCACACTCCCCAAAATGCACCAGAACCTACTCACGATCCCGAAAACTCGACCAACGATCACCCATTAACCAATGTTCCATGAAATCATCAAAGCAATCTGATATATGTAAAAACCTTACCCATACCCCGCAGAAAATCCTATACATACCCGAACTGACTAAGAAGGACCTGCTCATTAGAAATATGGCGGAGTAACTCAAGAAGCTCATAGTGAGAGTCTAGAGTGTTGAAGGTGGGAAAGGAGTTGAAGGTCTAAACTATGAGGACCCGTGCATTCACCCGTATGTGGAACTGCCAGAGGGTTACAAACCTCCCAACTTCAAAATGTTTGATGGCACTGGTGATCCAAAGGTGCATCTGAGAACCTATTGCGACAAGCTTGTAGGACTGGGAAAGAATGAACAAATCCACATGAAACTGTTCATGCGAAGCCTTACAAGAGATTCTTTGGCTTGGTATATCAGTCAAAAACCCAAAGAAGTAGGTTAATTGGGGAAGTATGGCATCAGGTTTCATGGACAGATTCAGGTTCAACACGGAAGATGCGCCATAAACATTCCGTAAGTATGCTACTCGTTGGAGATTGGAGGCCGTGAAGGTAAGGCTAGCATTAGAAGATGAACAAATGAACAAGTTTTTTGTTAGAGCACAAGATCCACAATAATATGAACGATTGATGGTCATCAAAAATCACAAGTTCTCAGACATCATCAAGTAAGGGGAAAGAATAGAAGAAGGAATCAAGAGCGGGATGGTAACTAATTTTGAGGTACTACAAGCCACGAATAAAGCTTTTCAATAAGGAGTTATTTCAAAGAAGAAAGAAGTGGGTGCCGTGATGCTAGACTAGGTCCCTAAGTATCCCCTCACATACCAAACACCTCCACCCACATATCAACCCTCATCCCTAAAATACCAATACCCTGCCACCACCTACCAAAACTACAACACTCAACCTGCATATTACCATTAACCTCGTCCCGCCCGCCAAAACTACCGAAAGCAACGTCCAAATTTTGACAGCAGACCTCCTACATAATACACCTCAATTCCTACTATTGTTGTGGAAAATCATTCCCAATGGATCAACCCCAACAAAACATGTGCTTACCATTCAGGTATGAAGGGTCATACTATTGAGAAATGTCGCATGTTGAAAGACAAGATTCAGACGCTGATTGACACTAAGGTAATATAATAAAGGAAGCTGCACCGAACATCTGCAACAACCCTTTTCCCAGATCACAGAGGTGAGGGAGTAAAGGTGATAGAAACTGATGAGGAATGGGATTGGGAAGGGTCCATCGACTCATTCGAGAGGGAGATGCCCCTAAAACATCTATGGTCACCCTAACCTAGGTGCAAACCTAGGTGCCATTTGAAGTTGACGTAAATACACCCTTCACTGGAATGGTAGCTCCCACACCATCTTACAAGCCTGATTCCATCATGTAGGATTATGTTAAGGAAGAAAGAAGAAAGGGAAAAGCTAACATGAACAAAATAGGTGTTACACAAGGTATGACTAGAACTAACAGAGTTTATACATTAGATAATCTGGGAGGGACAAGCAAGGAAGCTACACCTAAGCCGCCTGTTGTTGAGACTGACACTGACAATATTTGGAGGAAAATACAAGAAAGGGAATACTCTATTGTTGACCACCTGAACAAGTACCCTCCTCAGATATCCATCATATCATTGTTGAAAAACTCAAAAGCACACAAGAATGCTTTGAAGAAGGTGTTAAGTGAAGCTTATGTTCCCACTGACATCACTAGTGGAGAGATGGATAACATGTTTTTACAGGTACTAGAGAGTAACAAAATCACTTTCCAAAAAGATAAGTTACCACCAGAAGGACTCATTCACAAAAAGGTGTCGCACATCACAATGCAATTTGAGGACAAGTTCATTGCCAAGGTCCTAATAGATGGAGGTTCGATCCTGAACATATGCCCACTGACCACTCTGAAAAGATTAGGTAAAGTCCTGCACGAGATATGGATGGGAAGAATGAATGTGAAGGCATTTGACAGATTTCAAAGAGTCACTATCGGGGAAATAAACTCTATAGATAGGCCTGAATTGGTTTGATGTTGAATTCCAAGTTCTAGATATATCTACTACTTATAACCTATTGTAGGGACGACCATGGATACATGCAGCTGGGACATTTGCTTATACTCTACACCAGGATGTGAAGTTTGAATGGAATCATCAAGAGGTGATCATTCATGGACACGAAAGCAACCCTATCTACACCAACCAGACCGTTCCAGTTATCAAAAACAAGAGGAAGTTGGGTGGAGAAACATATCACCACATTGAGCGGGTGAACGAAATTGAAAGGATCCATGGTGGAGCAAGAATATAGAAAGCATATTGCTATGGACGGGATATGAACCGGGCAATGGACTTGGCAAAAAGCTTCAGGGGATCACCAAACCCATACAACCACAGTATCATGGCAAGACCTTTAGACTCGGGTATGAATATACCGTGAAAGAATATCAGGATTGGACATCACCATGGCGCCCCCCTTATTATCCACTGGAACAGCCCACACCACCTCTGCACTAGACGTTCCATTAGGCTACCATGATGTGGAGATATGAGGAAAATTAGATTTTGGCTGGCATGAGAAAGTTGTTTCTAGATGAAGAAGACATGCACGGCAATGCAATTGTTGAGGAGGAGGCGGAAGAGTATCTTACCATTCAAACAATGGAAGAAATAGCTATTCTCATGAATTGGACCGTAGTACCATCCCGAGCTCGCCAAGTTCCTGTGTAGCCTGGAAAATTAGCATGACTTATTTTCAAATGTTTTGAGAATTTAAGACATTTCCAGTAGTTTGTTTTGAAATAATTACTCGAGCTATCAAGTCGTATTAGTTGACATTTTAAAGTTTTATTAATGCATTATCGTTTTTTGTTGCGGCCAAACACGCAAGTATACACGGTCGTGAAGTAATAAAGTGACTAAAAGTCGGATGTCGAACCCACGAGGACTTGTGATTAACTATTAACTAAACTAGACTACTCTAATTATCTAAACAAGGATTAAACCCAAAAGTATATGATTCTAAACTAATTAAAATAAATAAGAAAAAATAATGATTTTTGAACAGAGGAGGACAAATTTTTTTATTATCAATGTGATGAAAACGATCTAAGGTTATGGGCTATCTAACATTCCTATTGTATTCTTCAATTGAATTTACTAACTAATTTATCAAGTTTATTTCTTAACATGGTTAATATTTCTCATAAGAATCTGTCAAGTTCTTACTCGCCTATTCAAGCTAACCTAACGCCTATATGTCTATGGAATTAGAACTAGAAAGAACGCATTTATTATTCCTGTAAATCAACCAAGCAAGGAAATTAGGTATATGTCTATCCTAACCGCGAATCCATTCCCCGAGGCCCAAGTTTAAGAACTTTCTTTACTCAATCTTATATGCAATCTAGAATTCCCACTTTCGAGTTCAACTCTAGATTCTTAGATAGTATTCAATTGGTGATCAAGCAATTAGATAATTAAGCGCAAGATTAAATAAATAAACCAATATGATAAATCAAGGAAGCAAAGTCAATATATGAATAACAATAGTCATGAAAGAACCACATCCATAGAACGTGAAGTTTAGCTCCACATACACATGGTACAAAAAATCATACAAAGGAACATAAAATTACAAAGTTTGGTGGAAGAAAAGATGAAACCCTGCCTCCACGGCGGCTCTGTGCTTCTGTTTTTCTCTAAAAAACGTCCTCCCCTCCAATAATCACGTCTTCCCCTCAAAATAGGTTTTTTGTTGGCTTTTATATGAGTTGGGGGCATCTAGGAGTTAAAATACCTGAGTCCTACTTGGAATAGGGAAATTTCATGCCTCGAGCGTCCAGGGCAGCGTGGGGCGTTAGCCCTGGCGCTCAAACGTTAAGCATTCTGGAAACTACTCCACAGCCAGCGCCCCACGCTGGCTGTGGCCCTCAAAATTTAATTTTTGCCTTTTTGCTCCAGTTCGCACCATTTCGTCTCAAATTGCATCCAAATGATTCCTACACATAGAAATACCAAAATGTAGCACAAATCATCATATTAAACATCTTAAGTCTACGATACATGAGTAAAATGTGAGGCGACTTATATTAAAATATGCATACATTAAGCCGATTATCAACACCCCACATTTAAACGTTGCTCGTCCTCGAGTCAACCAGCAAATAACTCTATTTTTGAGCACTCTACATCAATGACCATGGTTGATAGCAACAATTAAACTCTAGCAAATGCAATCACATACACTTCCCTTTGCTTATGCCATACTTCAAAAATATTCAAACAAAGACAACATGCTCATAACAATCCTAGCCTCACAAACCGACTCAATGTCACAATGCACTCATGGCTTGAACACCCAACATCGTAGAGAAATCAAATAAAGTTACCTATCCCTCGTGAAACCATGTTCCCTCACAACAAGAACAAGAGAGCAAGTTCAATCCACACATTCGAATCTCATGATCAAATATATTTTAATGACTCACATATATCAAAGAAAATCGCTCACTCTCACAAAGAAGTCACATTCATGCAAAAGGTACCATATGCTTGCCCTTAATGTAAATCTCTACTCATGTAAGCTCGCTCGATCTAAAATCAATTAGGACTTTTTTTTATGGTTGAAATGTGGGCCAAGGGATGGGTATGATATATTTAAGAATAGTGGTTCACCCTCCGAAGCGCTTTAACACATCACATAATTACTTTGAGCGCATTTTCTTCAATACCACTTCAATTTCACAAACAATATCACCCAGAAAAACATTACCTTCTTAATTAAGCACTACTTTAATTCATACCCACTAGCAAGAAGAAGATAACAATTTATTCATCTTTATTTTTCCTTCCTTTTTTCCCGATTTTCTCTCTTTTTTCCGAACTATTTTTTTTTTCAATTTCCGCTAGTTGTGTATTATTTTACAAAATAAGTGTATCTTTGTTCCTTTCATTGGTTCAGTCGCGCACCACTTTTTCTCGTGAAATCGGGGTTTCGACATTCGACAACTCCTTTCCTTTTGGGAAAGGGGGTATGAAAATTGAAGAGTCGCCACCTAACGGATTTAAGGTGCATTAGGGCACCTAATGCAAGTAACTCATGAAACCAGTCTACATTACCAGAGATTGGGTAAGGGCTTGAAATTACCCTGAGGGGAAGGTGTTAGGCACCCCTCGAGGTCTACAATGGTGGGTCCCGACCAAACTTACTTGGTGAATTAGTCATTTAACAGATAAGCAGTCTAAGCACACATATGTAAATAAGATAAAGGAAATTTAATAGGTAACTAGGTAAGCAGTCTAAGCACACATATGTATAAAGATAGGGAAGTCCTAAGTTGTTAGCCTATAGGATCACATTCGTACAATGACCGGTAATCCTTCCTCAACTAGAGCGGTTACACGTGGTATTAGAGCACATGTCATCAAATCCTTTTGCTACCCGATTACCCTTCCCTTTACCGATTGTATAAGCAGTTTTAATTAAACGAACTCTAAGCGTGCATTACCCTTCCCTTCCTTGTTGTCCCCGAGGTGTTTAGGACCTCTATTTTTAGGCAGTTCTAGACTCTCCTAAAGTGTTTAAAAAAGAAAATCTAAGCGACAACAAAGAACAAACAAGACTGCCAAGTAAGACAACAATTAAGCGCTCATGTTTACCTCCACAAATAAACAAGTAATTAGCACGTCTCAAACAACAAGATTTCAGATATTTCAGAAAAGGTCCTAGAACATGATATCTAGGTGAGCATGACAAACAGAGAATGTGCAGCATTATGTTAAGGCGAAGCGGTAAAAGACCTAATCAGTTTGGCTACTAACTTTTAGAACCTGTTGAATCTGGGCAGTCACAAATAAACAAAGCATAGTTTTACAAATATTTATAAGGCCTTAATTACCTATAGGCTGGCCTAGGCGTGGTTCAGGGATACCCTATAATATGCTGTCCAAAAATGCAAATAGAATTATGGAAATTGACAAAAGGAAAGCAAACAGTTTGAGTTTTAATACGTCTTATAAACATGCTTGTCTAGGTGTTGATTATCACAAACCTGATTTCATACATATTTATCCTATAACATGGTGTATTGGTGTTGAAATTTCTTTTAAACATTCTTATAGACATGACGATTATTGATTTAGGCGATGTAGACATGATTTAAAGCAAATACAAACACAGTCCTAACAGGATTTCTAATGCACACCAAGGATGGACATTTTTATTATGCAGAATTATACCGGTAACTTAATAATAGGATTTCTAGGTGATCATCATTATGTAGAAGCAGAATTCGTAATAAATAAGGTAATGAACCTATAACATGTTGCCTAGTATGCCAAGTGGACTTAAAAACATCATTTTTGATGCAAATAAACATAGTTTAAACCTAAAAGCATGACTTCTAATGTAAGTAAACATAGTATAGACCTAAAGACAGGATTTCTACCCATTTTCCCCACAAAAATCATATAAGAATCCTTCCCTTTTACTAATTTCCCCAATATCTGTTTACAAAGGTTATTATTACAGATCATAAATGAATGAATCACACAATAATAAGTATAAGTTTAGCTATAGGGAGCCTCAGATAGGCCCAAAGTGAACATGGAAATACCAGGCCTTCAAAATAGTCCAGGATGCCAAAGTCTCATAGCCAATAGGGTGTCGTGGCGTGTCAAAGTTCCCTAAGGACCTCAGGGATTCCAGGCAATGCTCACACCAAGATCCTTTGAGTAGGGAAGCAATTATGTGCACTGTGGAAAGACGAACCCCAGTGTTCCAGAGTTCGGAGGAATCTCATAGATTCCTCGACAGTACACACACTGGAGGGGCAGAACTTAAGTAATCTAAGAGTAAAAGTGAGAGTGCTTGACATAATTTGGAAGAACTTAGTAAAAATAGTATANTGTCAGAAACACATGAATAGGGTAAAAAGGGAAGCACATTGACCAGCCAGTACATATAACAAATAGGAACTGATTGACAACCAGAACATAAAAAATATTGCTTCGAAGTATTAGCAAGGGGATCATTCTTGAAATTAAAGTGGTAATGGATAATAAACATAGAGAAAAAATATGAGAATGGTCATGTTGAAGACAAGGGTCTACCACATAGATCCAGTCATGCCAATTAGGTTTAACAAAATACATTAGGAGTTTATGATACTGACATGAGCATACAAGTCAAGGGAAGTAAACAAGAACTCAAGTAAACATGCCAGTCAAGTATAACACAAGACAAATGAGACCTAGACATGCTGACTAAACATTTGAGCAAGAGAGGATAAGACTCCAGTATATTGAGCAAAGCAGTAAACATGAAGACAATTAAATACATAGCCAATTAAACTAGTGCGAAAATAGGCATGGATTTAACAACTATGGATCACATAGGATTGAATTTTAGAATTGAAATAAGAACATACTAGTTAAGGAAGAAAGATACATAAAATAAAGTAGGTAGAATTCCACAGTCTAGCCTTGGCTTTCAGCCGGCTAGACAAGAAATGAGCACAAGTAGTAGAGATAGAGACGAGAGAAAGTTTTTGTGTGTGTGTATATTTTTGAACTATTGTCTGTGTATTTAGAGGTAAAATAAGAGTGAATATATAGCACTTAGGAGGTAGAAGAAATAAGGTAAAGAGAATCAGAAGTCAGTCAATTAAGGGCAGTCAAATAATCACATGATCAATTCAAATAAGGGAGTCCGGAATAGACCCCTTAATTTGGGGTAATCAATTAATGGTCACAACATGGGAGCTAATTAAGTGAAGGAATCCAAATCATACCAAATTGGGAATCAGTAAAAATCCCAAAATCATACAGACGACTAATTAAGGAAAGTGTGACCAATTAAAGTTACAAGTAAGGAAACAATTAAGATCTGTGCACATAGATTTTAACAGGGCAAAATAATAGGAAATAATCAGTAAGAATCTTCAAAAGAATACTGATTTTACCAAAAGAATCACTCAGGTTCCATAAATAAAAATAAATGAGTAAAACTTCACAAAAATACCGGGTTTAACAAGAAAAGCTGGTTCGATCCCTAACAGAGATCAATTAGGGAAAAACCCCCAAAGAATACTGGGTTTTAATAGCTATATTTAAGTCCAAAAAAATGGAGTAAACTAATACCACTGGTATCCCAGAAATACCTAAAGTATCGAAATAAAGTTGAAGAAATCAGTATATCACAGAATCAACTAGGGTTTGAATATTCATGCGAAAAGCAGTCAAGATGATGAAGGAACAATTAATTAAACACTGAGAAGTTTAGAAAAATCCCCGAAGAACAGTTTGAGATGAATCCTAGTTTAGAAAGAGTGATAAAATTGAAAATAATTAATTAAAACAAGAGATTTTTTTAGGAAAACACTTAATAATACTCAAATCATCTCAGATCTATAAAGACTTGAGAAGAATCGATAGTTTCGAACTAGGGTTTTCAAAAAATAGCAGAAGTAAAGAGAATCGGTCAAAAGACCCATGGATTCGTGAATAAAACAAGAAGAAATCCTTATTTACAAACAAGATGGCAGACAGGCAAGTTTCAAACCAGAACCAATTGGGTTTCCTTAAGATCTTCTCAAGGGCCTATGAAATCGAAGAGCCATGGGGTGTAGGAGATCAGGGGTGTAGGAGAATGCACAGGAGCACCATAGAAGGGTGGTCTTCGCCGGTGACGCTGATTAGGGTTAGGGTTAGGTTGAAAGAGAATTGAGAGATGAAGGGAGACGGCGACGACGGTCTAGAAAGAACGAAGAGGGTTTGGGTAAGTTAGGGGTTAATTAAGGTAAGGTCATCGTGGACCGTTGATCAAAAATGATCAACAACCGCGATTGAACGGGGCTATTGGGTCGAGGTATGCATATTGGGCCTAAGGGGTTTGGGCTAACCTTTTGGGTTAATATTAAGTGGTTTTGGGTTGGCTTTAAAGAGGCCAGGTCTTAAAAATAAAAGGCTATTTGTTTAAGACCCAAACAATTGATAAAAAATATTTTATATAATAGTTTATAGATTATAAAAAAAAATTTCATCCATATCAATGTTTTAAAATAATTACGCATATTTTAAAAATACGATGAGCTATTTTATGGTAAAGTAATGTAACATGCATGGGCTATAATTGCAAAGTTAGTGCAATTGCAAAGTTACTGCAATTGTAACCCAAAAAATATAAATGTGGCTATTTGTGCAATAATTTAAGCTTAATATGAATATAGACAACAAAATTAAATCATGAACTGTTATAAAGTCATTTGTGATGCAATTTGTAATTATTTATGTAAATAAAATACTGGGATAAATTAATTAAAAATCCCTAAAAATGTGGAAATTATGGAAAAATGTCAATTGATGAAAATGCATAGTTTTGAAGGTATATATGTATTTGAAAAAATATTATAGGAAAAAATTGGGTATCAACAACTTCCCCTCTTTACCTGGGAAGGACGAAAGAGTTGCCGGGTAAAGATATGATGGCCAATTTTGACCGAGAAAGATGATTTGAGAGATTTAGGCCGCACTCTGGTTCCTGAGCTGCCTAAACATCCCTGGTTTTTCAAGAATCAGGCTATGTGTAGTTCTGAATTCATCGGCGGAATATACCGATGAAGTCATCACAAGAACGGATACGAGATTTTGACATAGGTGAAAAGATGGTTATGGTGAGCGGTCAGGTTTTAGGTGATTTGAAGGAACTAGAGTGGAATTGCTCCTATTGGGGTAGTGGTTGCTTATCGGATCACCTGCAAGCAAAGATGTACTACGGGAATATACCCGTGCATAAATTTAAACATGATGCAAATTCCCTTCGGACAATGAAAAATCGTATTTGGACGGTTCAGGATGACGTTCTTAGACCATGATGTCATGGGCCATGAATTGTTCAGTGAGGGATTCGCATGCCATGAGATGATGTTCTCGGGCCATGAAAATGATGCCTCCGAACCATGACACCTTTTAATAATGATATGAAAATGTGAGAGATCCTCAAGCCATGACATGATGTATTCCGGCTATGAGGATGATGCATTTAGAACATGACACCTTTGGACAAGTTGGTGATAATTCAACCCATGATATGCAAAGACATGATGCTACGGGCGACAAGACAGGGCTTAGTCTTGTATGAATTTGCGGGCAGAGCTTAGCCCAAAAGAAGAGAATAGGTAATGCCATAGAGACATCGCTTAGTCTCGTGCAAGGTGAAGGCAATGTTTGGCCTTATGCAAATTGGAGGTAGTGCATAGCCTTATGCAGATATGAAGGCAGTGCTTAGCCTTATGCAGAATTGAAAGCAGTGCTTGGCCTTATGCAGAATTTAAGGCAGTGCTTAGCCTTATGGAAATATGGAGACAGGGCTTAGCCTCATGCAGAATTGAAGGCAGTGTTTAGCCTTATGCAGAATTGAAGGCAGTGCTTAGCCTTATGTAGAATTAAATGCGGTGCTTAGCCTTATGCAAATATGGAGGCAGGACTTAGCCTCATGCAGAATTGAAGACAGTGCTTAGCCTTATGCAGAATTGAAGGCAGTGTTTAGCCTTATGCAAATATGGAGGCAGGGCTTAGCTTCATGCAAGATTGAGATAGAGTTTAGTCTCATGGAAAGAGAAGGCAATGCTTAGCCTTATGCAAATATGTCGGTAGGGATTAGCCTTATGCAAGATTGAGACTGAGCTTAGTCTCATGCAAAGAGAAGGCAACGCGTAGATTATGCAAATACGGAGGCATGGCTTAGCCTCATGCAAGATTGAGACAGAGCTTAGACTTGTGCAAAGGGAAGGCAACGCTTAGCCTTATGCAGATATGAAAGGCAGGGGTTAGCCTCATGCAAGATTGAGATAGAGCTTAGTATCATACAAAGGGAAGGCAACACTTAGCCTTATGCAGATATGGAGGTAGGAATTAGCCTCATGCAAGATTGAGACATAGCTTAGTCTCATGCAAAGGGAAGGCAACGCTTAGCCTTATGAAAATATGGAGGCAAGGCTTAGCCTCATGCAAGATTGAGACAGATCTTAGTCTCATGAAAAGAGAAGAAATAGTAAGGGATAGCAGAGTATTTCTTAGGTGAAAGTGATTCTGTATCGTTGTTGTTATGAAGCTTGTGATTTCGAGGCGTGCATATTCCTTGTTCCTGCATTCAAAGAAAATCGTGAGTTCTTGTAAGGGGGAGGTTGGTTCCTACCTTCATCGACTTGCTTGACTTTCTTTGATTGGTCTAAAGATCCTGTTCTAATCATTGGGGGTAGCGTTTGCTAAACAGACTTATTTCAAAAGCAAGCATGCGTAGTTTTCAAAGTCATAGTAAAAGATATGTTTTTTAGGAAATTGGTTAGATGAAACAGTGACTGTGACACGATATGAGACATTGCGACTTCTCTTTCCGGATAATTTTGAGGGTCCTCCTCAAAATTCTACCCCAGTTAGACGGACAAACATTTCTGACTGCTGTATATGCTGCGATCGGTGAACTTGCTTCGGAATTGTGAGGGTCCTCCTCAAAATTCTACCCCAGTTTCTGATGACGGGGAAAGTGGAAATTTTATTGAATTGTGACCGAAACCATAGGTCTTCCTACGTATCCCCTCTTAAACGGGAATCAGGTCAAGCGTAGTTCAATTTAAATCATTTGCGGAAACATAAACAATTACACATAGTATCGCTTGACTACATCTGAATTGATTGGTTTTGGCCATACTTCTCTGTCCATTTCTGCGAGTATGAGGGATCCCCTTGTCAATACTCTGTGAACCATGTAAGGACCTTTCCAGTTGAGAGAGAATTTCCCTTTGCCTCATCCTGATGCGGGAAGATCTTCTTCAACACCAACTGGCCCGGTGTGAACTGCCTCGGCTTGACTCTTTTGTTGAAGGCTCTGGGCATCCTGTTCTAATAAAGCTGTCAGTGACATACCACATTCATCCTTTTTTCATCTATGAGGGCTAGCTGCTCATAACGGCTCTTTATCCATTCTACGTCGCTGAGCTCAGCTTCTTGTATGATCCTGAAGGAAGGAATCTCTACTTCATCGGGAATAACAACTTCAGTACCATAAACCAGCAAATAAGGAGTTTTCCCGGTTGATGTGCGGACTGTGGTACGGTATCCCAATAAAGCAAATGATAGCTTCTCAAGCCATTATTTATAATTTTCTATCATTTTCTTCAGTATCCTCTTGATATTCTTGTTGGCGGCTTCCACGACTTCATTCATTTGAGGTCTACATGTTGTGGAATTCTTGTGCTTGACTTTGAAAGTCTCACAACATGATTTCATCAGATCACTGTTGAGATTGGCGGCATTGTCAGTGATGATGGACTCTGGAACTCCGGACCGACAAACAATCCGGTCGCGAACAAAATCCGCGACGACCTTCTTAGTCACAACTTTGTAAGATGCGGCTTCAACCCATTTGGTGAAGTAATCAATAGCTACCAAAACAAACTGATGCCCATTTGAGAAGGTAGGCTCGATCGAACCAATGATATCCATTCCCCAAGTGGCGAAGGGCCAAGGTGAGCTTGTTGCATTAAGCTCATTTGGCGGCACTTTTATCATATCTGCATGTTCTTGACATTGGTAGCACTTTTGAACATATCGGATGCAATTTGTTTCCATGGTCATCCCGACATAACTGGCCCTAAGTATCTTCTTGTCCAAGACAAAGCTATTCATATGCGGGCAACAGGTTCCGGCATGTATCTCCTCAAGCAGCTTTGAAGCTTCCTTTGCGTCGACACACCTCAGTAATCCCAAATCCGAAGTTCTTCTATATAGGGTTCCTCAGCTGTGGAAGAAATTGTTGGACAACCTCCGAAGCGTACGTTTCTAAGTATGGTTTGCATGCTCTGGGTATTCTTCTTTTGCCAAATATTCCTTGATATCGTGGAACTAGGGCTTCCCGTCTGTCGCTTCTTCAACATGGGCACAATATGCCGACTGGCTATGGATCCTTCCTGGGATAGGATCAATGAAGTTCTTGTCTGGATGTTGTATCATTGATGACAAAGTGGCCAATGCATCGACAAAATCGTTCTGAGCCCTGGGAACATGCCGAAATTCTATCTTCATGAACCTCTTTCTCAATTCCTGTACATGGTGCAGATATGGCAATATCTTGGAATTATTGGTGGCTCATTCTCCTTGTACCTAGTGCACAAGCAAATCTAAATCGCTGATTACCAGCAGCTCCTGAATATTTATGTTGATGGCCATGTTGAGTTCTAGGATGCAAGCTTCATACTCTGCCATGTTGTTGGTGCATGGAAATCTGAGTTTAGCGGATACCGAATAATTTTGGCTAGTTTTCGATACCAAGACAGCTCCAATGCCGACTCCTTTGAAATTTTCCGTTAGAGAACATCCTCCAACCGTCGTAGGATTTAGCAATATCCTCTCCTATGTATAGCACCTCTTCATCGGGAAAATACGTTTTCATGGGTTCGTATTCTCCTTCCACAGGGTTCTCAGCAAGATGATCGGCCTATGCCTGTCCCTTGACTGCTTCCTGAGTTACATAAACAATGTCGAACTCACTCAATAGGATTTGCCACTTAGCCAGTTTGCTAGTAGGATTGGGTTTCTGAAAGATATATTTCACGGGATCCATCCTTGATATGAGTTACGTTGTGTAAGCACAGAAGTAATGCCTCAGCTTCTGAACTATCCAGGTCAAGGCGCAACAGGTACGTTCCAATAGAGAGTATCGCGCTTCATATGGAGTGAATTTCTTACTCAAGTAATAGATAGCTTGTTCCTTTCTCCCTGTCTCGTTGAGTTGCCCCAGAACGCAGACGAAGGCTCCATCTAACACTGTGTGGTAGAGTAGCAAAGGTATACCTAGATCTGGCGGGACCAAAACTAGTGGTGTTGATAGGTACTCCTTGATCTTGTCGAAAGTCCTTTGACAATCCTCAGTCCAAATTGTTGCAACATATTTCTTCAAAATCTTGAAAATTGGCTCTACTAGGCTATGAACTGGTTGATGTAGTTTAGCCGTCCTAGAAAATTAATTACATGTTTATTACTCTGTGGCGGTGGCAACTCCTGGATGGCTTTGACTTTTGATGAATCCAATTCTATCCCTCGGAGGCTGAGAATGAACCCAAGTAACTTTCCGGCAGGGACCCTAAATGCACATTTTGCGGGGTTTAACTTTAGGTTGTACTTTCGTAGTCTGTCGAAGAATTTCCTCAAGTATGCTATATGATCCGTGGCCTTCTTGGATTTAATGGTGACATAGTCCACATACACCTCAATCTCTTTATGTATCATGTCATGAAAGATAGTAGTCATGGCCCTCATGTAGGTGGCCCTAGCGTTTTTTAGGTCGAACGACATCATCTTGTAATAGTATACCCCCTAGGTTGTAATGAAATCATTTGTCTCAGCGTCCTCCTCATCCATCAAAATCTGATGGTAACCGGAGAAAAAATCTACGAAGGACTGGAGTTCATGTCTGGCACAACTGTCGATTAAGATGTGTATGTTTGGATGTGAGAAATCATCCTTTGGTCTGGCTCTATTGAGATCCCGATAATTGACACAAATTCTAACCTTCTCATCCTTCTTCGGAACTGGCACGATGTTGGCTAACCAAGTTGGGTAGTCAACCACTCGGAGGACCTTGGCCTTGATTTGCTTGGTGAACTCCTCTTTGATTTTCAGACTCATATCAGGCTTGACTTTCCTGAGTTTCTGCTTTACTGGCGGATAGAATTGGGTTTGTGGGCAACTTGTTAGACACAATAGATGTACTTAACCCGGTTATATCATCGTATGACCACGCAAAGATATGCTCATACTCTTTCAGGAACTGTGTGTACTCTTCTTTTTCTGATGGTGATAAGTGAATGCTGATGCGGGTCTCCTTGACAGTTTCAGAATCTCCTAAGTTGATTATCTCAGTTTCGTCCAGGTTGGACTTGGGCTTGTTCTCAAAATCCTCTACTTTCCTAACGATTTCCTTGGGTATGGCATCCTCTTATCCTGAGTCACTATCCTTTTGTTGCGTTGCCTCATTATATGTGACTGTTGCCAGTTCATCAAGATAGGAAATAGTAATATTGTATAGATAAATATATGAGAGAGAAGTGGTAACGGTAAACATCAATTCATTAAAGTGTCAAACAAATGAGATTTTCAATAATTTAAACAACATTTTGGATCATTGGAAATTCAAAAGGGAAATCATATTTTAGAAAGCAAAATAAATAATGTGGGGTATTTTGTGGAGTATGGTAGGTGTTTTGCTGATATTGTGGAGGGATAGTTTGATTCTGTGGTGGGGTTGTGTAATGGTGAGGTGAAGGAGGATTTTGTAGGCGCTTGTTGGGTGTGTTTTGTGGTGGTGCGGGGTTCTGAGTGTTTAAATGGTTGACATCTAGGATATTGAGTGCGAGGGATACCTTTGCTAAGCTCTGGACCTGCTCGAGATCACCCTGGAGTTCTACTATCTTCTGCTCAAGTCGTGATACCACATCATTTGGGGCCTAATTACCTCGGCCATCAGAAGCTTCTGCATGTTCAACATGTGTGTTGTTGTATTTTCTGGTGTCGTTCAAATCATCCATCTTTGCTTTCCTTTTGCCTTTTGGTGGACTAGGATGAGGAGAAGGTGGAGGGTCCCTGGATCTAGTATGATAAGATGATGATGCCAGTATGGATGAACCAACCTTTGGGGAATGGGAATAATCAAAAGAAATAAAGAAAAACAAAAGGTAGACAAGTCAGCAAGAGTTCTGAAAAGAGTATTTGCGGTATTTGAACACATATTGGGGAATTATATTCGGGTCCTATTTTGGGAGCCTCATTGTGCCCGAGGTAGGCCTGGAGACAAGTTGTTTTGGAGAACTTAGATTCCAATAATTGCCTCATTTCATTAATATATAAATAGATGAATCCAACAAGACAGTAATATAGTAAAAGATAAGTCAGTACTGGAACTTGGCCTTATTACATTTAGGAAAAATTCTGTAAATCTAATCTACTTGGTGTCAGAAGGACCTTCCCCAAGCATGATCTTTCTGACTCCATAAATCATGTCCCCTAGTTTGCGCATGCCTAACAACAGTTATACTCTTGCCATATGTCCTCCCTCGCTTCCTTCATCATTCTGGCGGTCAGCGACCTTCTTTCTTATCTTTCCTTCTAGCTCCATCAAACCTTGTTCCAGATATTCTACCCTTTCATTGGAGGTGATAGCTATGTCCCTCCATTCCCTGATTAATCTCTTGTCTGTCTCGTGTATCTCCTGATGTTCGGCCTTGGAGTCATGAATCCTCTTGCGCAACTTGTTGTACTTTACTTGGATTTCTGCATCTTTGTCTATGACCCTGTTTCCTCGACCAATTCCTGGCTCAGCTTTCCCAGCTAAGTTGTCCTCCAACCATGCCGGGTAAAAGGGTGCATGTCCCGCATGATACCTGTCCGGCTCGATGGTGTCCTTTTCCACAATAATTTTTGAGTGCCACATATGCTGAGCTTGACACTTGTAAGGGATGTCGTCATCCTGAAAATCTTCCCGAAAATGATTTATCTTTGCGACATACGGTATGATCTGCTTCCTGCCTGCCTGCCTCATAAACTTGATGGGAACATAAGGGTATATTCCCCTTAACCCGATCAACACTAAGTGAGGAGCGTCCCTTGACCTGATAATGAACTCGTCAATAGGGAAACATTCAAATATCCACTGAACTTGATCCTCAGTCAAATTGTCGAAGAACTCCGCCCATTCCTTAGAACTCTTTGGTTGAGCAAACATGTCCGGAATATAAGTCATCTGTTTAGGGTGATGGAGGGAAATATGGTCATTCCATGCCTTTTGTGGAAACTCCTGGCGATATTGACCCTTTTGGCCATGCTCCATTAACCACAACTGCAGCAGCAAATTGCAGCCCTCAAAATGTTTGGACCCTTTATGGAAGTGGTCCAAAGCCCGGTAGATATTAGATTTAATCATAGGGACTATGATGTATGTTTGTCCCTCGATTCCTTCCATTAGAGTCTTGCTGACCATATCCAATCTAGTGTGAATTCTTTCCCTTTTCATTGGGAACACTATCATACCCAAGAAGCAAACAATGAACACGATAACTCTGCAGTGAATATGTCCCAAGGAAGTGATGGAAAAATCATCATGGAAAATACGGTAGGACTTGCTATGAATGTATCTCTCATACAAGTAGTCAAATGGTATATAAGATTTCTTTAAGCACTCCAAATCGGCATTCTTTTTCAGACCCATCATTTTTGAAAATCCCCTACCATTGCGATTTTCTGGTACCAATAACCCAGGGCTATCCCAAGGTATCCCAGAAAATGCCCCAATTTCTTCTAGGAGTAGGGTCATTTCTATATCGCCGAAGCAAAACACTGGTTTTTCACGATCCCAGAACATGGTTGCAGCTTCTATCAACATGTTATTTGGTTGGACGTCTAACAGAGAAGGAAAATTTCCCAGGACCTTCTTCACATGTTTCTTGTCTCTTGAGGAAAGATCTTCCTACCAATCTAGTAGGAGTGGTGGCATATTTTGGACCATGCCAAACCTCAGGACCTCGTGCCTCATTTTCTGCAAAACAAAGAAGGTTAGGCCCTTTCCCCCTCCAGATTCGACTATTCATATATCCATGATTAGCATATTGGCATTTAGTTCTCCAAAATTAATGGAACAAACGTGGTTGTGTCCGTTGGGATTATGGAAACCCCGGTGGATTTTTGGATAAGGTTTGTCTTAAAGGGTTATTATGTGGACAACATACTAACCCGGCTAGGTTTGACCATGATGCATGTATAGTTATAATTAGAGTAAGGTTGCTATGGGGGTCTAGACCGGTAACCTCAAGCGGACAACTTGAGGGGGAAAGGCACAGATTTGTTGATTGCACCGCTGATCAACTGGTTTTACCGCAAATAAGCCTTTCTGAATTTAAAGGGTGATATATAGAAAGAGCGCAACTCATCAAGCGTTGCGAAATGATTGATTACGCACGAGTGGAATATGATGTTGAGCATGATTTATGCAGCAGTAAATAGCACGTTGTCACGTATTTGCACGTTAGGGAAATAATAAAATCGGTATTTAATAATTGAAAGACATTTAAGAAAGGAAAACAAAGAAATAAGTCAGTTTCTGTAGTAAAGGAAATCATAAATGCTCAAAATGGGAAATTAAATTCACATAAGGGGAAAGGGAAAGGGTGCACACGTATTAACAAAAGAAGCATGCTTAAGACTAATTTACAAAAAGCAAGTTTGTTATGGTAAAAGCCTAAAATCTCTAGCAGAGCCGCCATGCAGCCCCTCCCCACTTTTTCTCGCGAAATCGGGGTTTCGACATTCGACAACTCCTTTCCTTTTGGGAAAGGGTGTATGGAAATTGAAGAGTCCCCACCTAACGGATTTAAGGTGCGTTAGGATACCTAATACAAGTAACTCATGAAACCAGTCTACATTACCTGAGATTGGGTAAGGGCTGGAAATTACCTTTAGAGGAAGGTGTTAGGCACTCCTCGAGGTCCACAATAGTTGGTCCTGGCCAAACTTACTTGGTGAATTAGTCATTTAACAGATAAGCAGTCTAAGTACACATATGTAAATAAGATAAAGGAAATTTAATAGGTAAGCAGTCTAAGCAAACATATGTATAAAGATAGGGAAGTTCTAAGTTATTAGCCTATAGGGTCACATATGTACAATGACCGGTAATCCTTCCTCAACTAGAGGGGTTACACGTGGCATTAGCGCACAGGTCATCATAACCTTTTACTACCCGATTACCCTCCCCTTTAGCGATTGTATAAGCGGTTTTAATTAAACGAACTCTAAGCGTGCATTACCCGTCCCTTCCTTGTGGCCCCAGAGGTATTTAGGACCTCTATTTTTAGGTAGTTCTACATCTCCTAAAGTGTTTAAAAAGGAAAATCTAAGCGACAACAAAGAACAAACAGGACTGTCAAGTAAGACAACAATTAAGGGCTGATGTTTACTTCCACAAATAAACAGGCAATTAGCACGTCTGAAACAACAAGATTTCAGATGTTTCAGAAAAGGTCCTAGAACATGATATCTAGGTGAGCATGAAACACAGAGAATGTGCAGAATTTTGTTAAGGCGAAGCGGTAAAGACCCAATCATTTTGCCTACTGATTTTTAGAACCTGCTGAATCTGGGCAGTCACAAATAAACAAAGCATCGTTTTATAAATTTTTATAAGGTCTTAGTTACCTATAGACTAGCCTAGGCATGGTTCAGGGATACCCTATAACATGCTGTCTAAAAATGCAAACAGAATTCTGGAAATTGACTAAAGGAAAGCAAACCGTTTGAGTTTTAATACGTTCTATAAACATGCTTGTCTAGGTGCTAATTATCACGAAACTGATTTCAGTCATATTTATCCTATAACATGGTGTCTAGGCATTGAAATTGCTTTTAAACATTCGTATAGACATGACGATTATTGATTTAGGAGATGTACACATGATCTAAAGAGAATACAACCACAGTCCTAAAGCGGGATTTCTAATGCACACCAAGGATGGACATTTTTATTAAGTAGAATTACAGTGGTAACTTAAGAACAAGATTTCTAGGTGATCATGATTATGCAGAAGCATAATTATGTAACAAATGAGGTAATGAACCTATAAAATGTTTCCTAGTATGCCAAGTGGACTTAAAAGCATGGTTTCTAATGCAAATAAACTTAGTTTAAACCTAAAAGCATGACTTCTAATGTAAGTAAACATAGTATAGACCTAAAGGCAGGATTTCTACCCATTTTCCCACAATAATCATATAAGAATCACTCCCCTTTTACTAATTTCCTAATCTGTTTACAAAGGTTATTATTACAGATCATCAATGAATGAATCACATAATAAATATAAGCTATGCTATAAGGAGCCTTAGATAGGCCCAAAGTGAGCATGGAAATACCAGGCCTTCAAAACAGTCAAGGTTGCCAAATTCTCATAGCCAATAGGGTGTCGTGGTGTGTCAAAGTTCCCAAAGGACCTCAGGGATCCCGGGAAATGCTCAAAACAAGATCCTTTGAGTAGGGAAGCGATTATGTGCAGTCTGAAAAGACCAGCCCCAGTGGGTCACAGTTCGGAGGAATCTCATGGATTCCTAGGCAGTACACACACTGGAGGTGTAGAACTTAAGTAATCTAAGAGTAGAAGTGAGAGTGCTTGACATAGTTTGGAAGAACTTAGTAAAAATAGTATAGAGGTAAAAATTTAGGGAGTGAAAAGGTTTTCAGGAATAGAAACAGTTCTTAAAAATGCTAAGAGTAAAACAATTTTGGAAACAATTCTGAGAAGAAGAAACATTCAACAAGCAACCACACACTTATAACACTTAGAGTGCCCAGATTCAAAACCATTTATTACTTGTTTCTAAGTGAAGGCAAACAAGTTTACAATCAGGGATCAGGGGATTGGGAACATAGAGGCTTAAGTCAGAAACACATGAACATGGTAAAAAGGGAACCACATTGACCAGCCAGTACATAGAACAAATAGGAACTGATTGGCAACCAGAACATAAAACTATTGCTTCGAAGTATTAGCAAAAGGATCATGCTTGAAATTAAAGTGGTAATGGATAATAAACATAGAGACAGAATATGAGAATGGTCATGTTGAAGACATGGGTCTACTACATAGATCCAGTCATGCCAATTAGGATTAACCAAATACATTAGGAGTCTATGATACTGACATGAGCATACTAGTCAAGGGAAGTAAACAAGAACTCAAGTAAACATGCTGGTCAAGTATCACTCAAGACAAATGAGACCTAGACATGCTGACTAAATATTTGAGCAAGAGAGGGTAAGACTCCAACATATTGAGCAAAGCAGTAAACAAGAAGACAATTAAATACATAGCCAATTCAACTAGTGCGGAAATAGGCATGGATTTAACAACTATGGAGAACATAGGGTTGAATTTCATAATTGAAATAAGAACATACCAATTAAGGAAGAAAGATATATAAACTAAAGTAGGTAGAAATCCACAGTCTAGCCTTGGCTTTCATCCGTCTAGACAAGAAATGAGCACAAGTAGCAGAGAGAGAGAGAGAGAGACGAGAGAGAGAGAAGAGAGAAAGTTTTTGTGTGTGTGTGTGTGTGTGTGTTTTTGAATTATTGTCCATGTCTTTAGAGGTAAAATAAGAGTTTATATATAGTACTTAGGAGGTAGAATAAATAAGGTAAAGAGAATCAGAAGTCAGTCAATTAAGGGCAGTCAAATAATCACAGGATCAATTCACATAAGGGAGTCCAGAATAAACCCCTTAATTTGGGGTAATCAATTAACGGTCACAACATGGGAGCTAATTAAGGCAAATAATCCAAATCACACCAAATAGGGAATTATTAAAAATCCCAAAATCATACGGTTGACTAATTAAGGAAAGTGTGACCAATTAAAGCTACAAGTAAGGAAACAAATAAGATATGTGCACACAGATTTTAACAGGGCAAAATAATAGGAAATAATAAGTAAGAATCTTTAAAAGAATACTGATTTTACCAAAAGAATCACTCAGGTTCCATAAATAGAAAATAAATGAGTAAAACTTCATAGAAATACCGGGTTTAACAAGAAAGCTGGTTCGAACCCCAACAGAGATCAATTAGGGAAAAACTCCAAACAATACTGGGTTTTAACAGCTATATTTAAGTCCAAAAAAAATGGAGTAAACTAATGCGACTGGTATCACAGAAATAACCAAAGTATCGAAACAAAGTTGAAGAAATCAATATATCACAAAATCAACTAGGGTTTGAATATTCATGCGAAAAGTAGTCAAGATGATGAAGGAACAATTAATTAAACACTGAGAATTTTAGAAAAATTCCGCAAAGAACAGTTTGAGATGAACCCTAGTTTCGAAAGAGTGATAAAAATCGAAAATAATTTATTAAAACAAGAGATTTTTTGAGGAAAACACTTATCCATAGGAGCACCATAAAAGGGTGGTATTCGCCGGTGACGGCGATTAGGGTTAGGGTTAGGTTGAGAGAGAATTGATAGATGAGGGGAGACGGTGACAACTATCTGGAAAGAATGAAGAGGGTTTGAGTGAGTTAGGGGTTAATTAAGGTAAGGGTCATTGTGGACCGTTGATAAAAAATGATCAACGACCACGATTGAATGGGGCTATTGGGTCGGGGTATGCATATTGTGACTAGGGGTTTGGGATTACCTTTTGGGTTAATATTAAGGGGTTTTGGGCTGGCTTTAAAGAGTCCATGCCTGAAAAATAAAAGGCTATTTGTTAAATACCCAAACAATTGATAAAAAAATATTTTATAAAATAATTAAAAGATTATAAAAAAAATAATTTTCTTGCATACCATGTTTTAAAATAATTACTCAATATTTTAAAAATATGATGAGCTATTTTCTTGTAAAGTAATGTAATAATGCATTCATGAGCTATAATTTCAAAGTTACTGCAATTGTAACCCAAAAATATAAATGTGGCTATTTGTGCAATAATTGAAGCTTAATATGAATATAGAAAACAAAATTAAATCATGAAATATTATAAAGTCATTTGTGATGGAATTTGTAATTATATATGTAAATAAAATACTGGGATGAATTAATTAAAAATCACTAAAAATGTAGAAATTGTGGAAAAATATCAATTGATGCAAATTCATAGTTTTGAAGTTATATATGTATTTAAAAATATTATAGGAAAAAATTGGGTATCAACAGGTTCCACTCAAAATCTACCCCACACTTAGTCCCTTATTTGTAACGATCCGGCCGGTCGTTCCGTGAGATTAGCTTCGTTTCTCCTGTTTCAGCTTTGTTATGTGCTAGCTAACCTAATTATGATGTGTTGGGATGCTTGGTTCGGGTTCTGAGTGGTCGTGGTGAGAACTGAGACACTTAGTCTCTTAAGTTGACCTTATGGTTAGAAAAGTCAACTGGAGGTTGACTATTAGGTAAACGATCTCGGAATGAGGGTTTGGTGGCTCGGATAGCTTCGTTATGTGATTTGAGTCTTAGGAGTGTGTTCGGAATGTCATTTGGAGGTCCGGAGTATAATTAGGGTTGAATTGGCGAAATTTAGTATTGGTTGGTTTCGGCATCTTTGGTGATTTTCGGAAGTTTTAGGAATCTTAAGCTTGAATCATGTGTTGAATTGGAGTTTCGATGTTATTTTGGGTGTTCCAGGAATTCGATTAAGTCCGGGTAATCATTTATGACTTGTTTGTATTTTTGGTTGGGGTCCTGAGGGGCTCAGGTTGATTTCGGATGGCCCTCGGGGACTTTGAAGTGGGAATAATGCAGCTGATCTGCTGCTGGTGTTTGCCCTCTGGTATGGCTGCACCTGCAGATGGTTGAGCACAGGTGAGAGAGCCGCAGGTGCGAGAAAGGGGCGCAAGTGCGGATTCTGGTGGGCTGGAGGAGTTCCGCAGGTGCGAGGGTTTTACCACACCTGCGAAGCCGTAGATGCGGAACTTTGAGCGCAGGTGCGGAGGTTTGGTTTCTGAGTGGAGTCCGCAGGTGCGCACCTGGTACCGCAGGTGTGGGTTCGCAGGTGCGCGTAAATGACCGCAGGTGTGCGACCTATGGACAGGGGAGTATAAATACCAGCCTTCACGATTTTGAGCCATTTCTTCAATATTTTCATACAGGATTAAGCTTTGGTAGAGGGTTTTGAAGGAGGAAATCAAGAGGACTGAAATAGGGTGAAATTAAGGGAAAACTCATTGTGTAAATTGGGGATTAGGGCTTGGAGAATTGGAGACTTTAATTTAGGAATTGAGGGGTCATTTGTGGTTGGATGCATTTTATATGTGTAGACTCAGGAAAGAATGAGGATTCTTGTGATATAAGTTTTATCGAATTCCGAGACGTCGGCCCGGGGGGTCGGGTTTGGTCAATTTCGGGATTTGTACCTAATTGTGATAATTTTTGAATGGGTTTCGTATCCTAGCATATTTTGATGTTATTAATCTAGTTTTGAATAGATTTGGAGCATTTTGGAGCCTATTCGATGGGCAAGAGTATCGCGGATTAGTATTTGGGCTAGTTTGAGGTAAGTAATGACTGTAAGTCTTGTCCTGAGGATATGAAACCCCGGACTCAGTATTTTCTCACTGTTTTGGTATGACGCACATGTTGGATGACGAGTGTGTGGCGTTCACTAATTGGGGATTTGGACTTGGTCCTTCCCGTGGCAACTATTGAGTTTCGTATTTACTTTTAAATCATATGTTAAATCGTGATTTCAGACTATTGTTATATTTGGGCTGTAAGCCATGTTTGGGGCCTTGTGCCGACCTGTTTAGACCCCTTGGGGGCTACTTTATGATATTCCTCACTATATTGATTTTATTTACACTCAGTCATTACATGTTAAACTGTTTTCGAAACTCAGACTTATTTACACTATTTTGAGATATAAAAAATGATATTTTGGGTCGAGTACCCCGTTTTACTTATAGTCCGAGTGGATTTTTGAGAGATTTCTGACTGAGTGTGGCCGAGGGCCTATGTTGTGAGGATGCTATGGGATCGGCCTGCACGCCGCAACATGTTACATTGTTTATGATATGTGAGAGGCCGAGAGCCTGAGTGATTATGCCACGAGGTGGCTTGATATTAGCGCTTGGGCTGTAGGAGCCCCTCTGGAGTCTGTACACACCCCCAGTGAGCGTAGTTACCTACTGAGTGCGAGTGCCGAGTGCTGAGTGCCAAGTGACGAGTGATTGGGAGGCATGACTGACTGTGAGGTTGCCCGAAGGGCTGACACTGAGTGATTGTTAGGTATGCTAAGCGACTGATTCCGAGTGATGATTAGCCCGATGGGCATTTATGATACATGCTTTTGGCCCAAGGGATTATTTATGATTAATTTCATTTTACCCTAAACTCTTTGGGCATTTTTCTGAAATTGTTGGAAATCACACTTTTTAAAGGATTTTTACTGAAAGTGGCTTTTTAAAGCGTGTTGATTTAATGTATACATTGTTGGAAAGGAGGTTTGTATTTATTATGAATTGATGATTTGTTCCTATGTGTTTTCTTATATCTCAGACTTGATTTATTTTCATTACTACTGAGTTGGCGTACTCACATTACTCCCTGCACCCCTGTGTGCAGATATAGGTGCTGGTACCGAGCGCTAGTTTTCTTCCTTCATGTGGAGCCGGAGTTGGGATTTTGAGGTAGCTGTTCAGCATCCAGTGCTTTCTCTTTTCCCTTTTTCTTTTTTTGTATTTAGTTCCTCGTTCAAGACTTGATGTATTATTGACAGTAGAGATATTTGGTACTACTCGTAGATGCTCATGACGTGTTTGACTCCAGGTTTTAGGTGTAGTAGTTAGTCTATTTATTTCTTTGGGCTTTGCTTAAAATTTGGAAATTCAAAATTCTTATGAAATGTTGGAAAACAAATTTTGGAAATTATGAAAATATTATGTCAATATGTGATTGTTGGCTGGCCTAGTTCCATGATAGGCGCCATCACGATAGGCTTGGGATTTGGGGTCGTGACATTATTACTTCTTTTAGCGATCATTTCACAATTAAAGTGCTTTAAGAGGTAAAAGGATCAAAACAATGTCAATTAAAATAAAATTTTATAGGCTCGTAATGTGGGTGGAAAATAAAAGTCTATTGGCTCCAAAGCGGTAACTAGGGATAAATTTTAATTTATGATAAGCAATAAGCTCAAAAGATCAAAGAAAGCCTAAAATTATTTTTCAAATCGAGCATCACCTCAAATTTCGCTTCAACTCACATACGGGGCAAGTTCTAGACACAAGACCAATGACATATGAGGGAGACGCTGTCAGCTGCATATCGCCTCCGGATAATGCACCTCACCTAAGTCTCCAAACCAGCCATATCGCTATGAAGCTACCTGTGCAATACAAATGCACAACAAGTGTAGCATGAGTACGAAACAACGTGTACTCAGCAAGTCGCCCGCCTAACCTCAGAGAGGTAGTGACGAGAGGTCGAATTAGAAACTCACAAAGGTCCAACAAATTAATTTAGCAAAATATGATATCAGTAATAGGCATACGAGGATGATAAAACATTAAGCATTACGGATAACTGTAATTTAAATAAATACTGAAAGTAAATAAACAGTTACTACTCCCTCATT
>MDKI01213729.1:0-45071 GCA_005239505.1 Nicotiana paniculata
TCCCATGCTGAAGCTCAGCTACGACAGATTCAAAGCAGCAAACAAAAGCTACGAATTCGACTTTCACAACTCGTACAAACTAGAAGAAGAAGAAGCTGAGTCTTTCTTTTAATCAATTTTTTCTTCAGTTTTTCCTTAGAAATCCCAGCTCTTCTTTTTTTTTTTTTTCAAACCTAACGATTTTTAGATCTTCAGTTGTTTTTCCTAGATTTTGTTTATGTTGGCTGGACATAGGAGCGTCCCTGAGACCAGTCGAGAAAAGACGACTGAAAGGAGAGGAAAAGGAGTCGCCGGCTAAGATGGGCTGGTGATGCGCCGGCGACTGGTCTTTCGAGATTTAGTGAGAGGGGGTTGGTCGAGATTCAGGTGATAGGAAGGGGGAGAGAGGCGAACGCTGAGGGGGAGGGGTTCATCGTCTGGGCGTTGAAGAAGGTTCTTCAATGGAGGAGGTCGTTGGCGTGTAGATGTTTCTGGACGGCAGAGAGGCGTAAGGAGAGTGGGGGTGGTTGGCGGTGGACTGGTTGTGTTCTGGGCGGCGGTAGGAAGGGGAGAACGGCGCAGGTGGGATTGGAGAAGAAGAGGTCAGCAGCGGCTGTCTCTTTTCAGATGGGGGGAGGGGGTGGTCTGATCTCTAGCTAGGGTTTTTGTAAGGGGGGTCCGATCTCTGTCTCTTCCCTAAGTTTTAGGTCTAGGTTTATAGGTGAGGGGATGGGTATTGGGCCGGACCGGGTTGGGTAGGTGGGGTTTTGGGTTCTGGACCGGGTTCCTTTTGGGCTGGGCGGATTTTGGTAAAGAATTGGGCTTGATTGCTGGCCCAAGTCCCATTTTAACCTTAACAACCTTCTCTTCTTTTTATGTTTTTTCCGAATTAGCCACTTTAGACTCAAATTTAATTTAAATCTATTTCTTGTCTAACCTATGCATTTATTTTATATAATAACGGACTAGTGCAACTAATTAATTAATTAACCTATGAATGCAATTTTTGATTTTTTTAGAAGATGCATTTACAATGAAATTAAATCCTAAAAATAAGTTTAAAATCTAACATGCTAATGGAATCAAGATTCGAACATTTTTTATGATTTTTATTTTATTTTATTTTAGAAGCTTATATCTTTTGATATACAAGGACTTTTGAGATAATTCAAAAATAAAAGTTGTTGCTCTTCGTGTCTAGTTTCTAGAAAGACAAGCAAATCAACATTTGGACATCTATATAGAAAGTTATGGCCAAAATACTAAATCATGTCACTGCAACCTCCAGAAGCGCGGACAAAGCTACTTTTTCGCGACCGCGGGGTTTAGATTTTCACGGCCGCGCCTGGATTCTCGCGGTCAGTGTAGTGGAGATCAGAGAGTGCACTATATAAATGAGGTTTAGTAATTTCATATTTTGGACCTAGGGAGCTCGGTTTGTGGCGATTGTTTGAGAGTTTTTCAAGAAATTCATCTAGGTAAGTGATTCTAGCTCGGATTTGGTTAATTTTCATGAATATATCAATGATTTCATCATTTGATTAGTACTTTGAGGTTGAAATTTGGGGAAAATTATAGAAACTTCATAAAATGAATATTTGGAATTTGAACATCGAATTGGAGTCGGATTTGAGTGATACTAGTATGATTGGACTCTTGAGTGAATGGGTTTCCTAATTTTGTGAATTTCATCGAATTTCGAGACGTGGGCCCGGGGGGCGGGTTTGACCTATCTCGGGATTTGTGATTTAATTTGATAATTTTCATATGGGATTCATTCCTTTAGTGTATATTGATGATGATATACTAATTGTGGATAGATTCAAAGCATTTGATGGCTGAGTCGAGCGCAAGGGCATTGCGGAGTAGTGTTTCGGCTTGATTGAGGTAAGTAACGCTTCCAAACTTGGTTCTGAGGGTTCGAAACCCCGAATAACGTGATGTGTGATTAGAATTGAGGTGGCGCACATGCCAAGTGGCGGGTGTGCGGGCGTGCACCATGAGAATTGTGACTTGATTCATTCCATGGTACTGTTTAGTGATTATTTCTTGTTGATATACGTGCTTCTATCAATGTGATTAATGTAAACATGCTAGAAATCATGCTAAATATTATGTTAAGGCTTCACGCCGATACTGTTGAGACCCGAGTGGTCGTCTATTGCTGTCATCTCATGTGTTTCATTGGTGTTATATACTCAGTCCTATTTATGCATATCATATCATGTCTCAGTCTCAGTTATTGTTGTTTGGAACATTATATCATTGATTCGGGCTAGATCATGCATTGTGAGCCCGTGTGAGAGAGACTGGAGAGTGATGGCTGAGTGAGGTCGAGAGCCTGATTATGAGTGACATTTATGGGATTGGGATGCATGCCGCAGCATGTTATATTGATGTATTCCTGGATCTGGCTTATGATAGCTCTTGGGCTGTGGGAGCCCCTCTGGATTCTGTAACACACCCATAGTGAGCGCAGATGATATTGAGGGATGGATATTTCCTGGACATGGATCTTGTCCGAAGTGTTTATGTTTGGAGATGGATCTTCTCCATGGGGCTAGAATGGCCTTCCTCGGTACTGACCGAATGTCAGAGATGTATATATTATGGAATGGATCTTCCCTGGGCCATGTGAGCCATATACAGTACCGAGTGGTGGTGAGGTTATTATCATTAGCTGGAGATGGATCTTCTCCTTAGGGATGGATTGGCTTTCCTCAGTACCGAGTGACTACTGTCATATATGTATATATTTATATTCCGGGATGGATCTTCCCTGGGATGTGCGAGCCATATACAATACTGAGTGGACGAGCAATTGAGATTGGGAGTACATTGTGCATTTCACACAGTTGATGCATTGGCATGAAATAGAAATTGAGTCATATATCCAGAATTGTCAAAGTTGCATTCTTATTACTTGGACTGTTTATTTAACTGCAAGCATGCCTACATTACTATTTTAAAGATTCTGTTATAATGATTGAGGTGAAGTTTTCCATTACCTCTCAGCCCGTAGTTTGGACTTGTTACATACTGAGTTGGTGTACTCACGTTACCCCCTGCACCTAGTGTGCAAATCCATGTATCCCTAGCCATGGTAGTGCCAGTTGATCATTTTGCTGCGGGTCATTTTCGGAGAGAGCGAGGTAGCTTCTTGGCGATCGCAGACCCGCCTATCTCCTTCCCTATCTTCCTTGTGTATTTTTTTATTTGGTTATTTCCAGAAAAAGTCGTCTTCTTAAATTTTGGGAAGAGTTGTAATATTGGCTCATGACTTAGTGACACCCATTGTTGGGATGCACTTTGGTTTTAAATTATTTTCCTTGTTCAAGTTTCAGTTTAAGAAAGGTTGTTATCTATATTTTTAAATGAGGAAAAGAATTGGATAAAAGTGTGTAGGCTTGCCTAGTTCCACGATAGGCGCCATCACGACCGAGTTAGTTTTGGGTCGTGACAGTCACAGCCACTCGGGTCACAGCCATCGGTATACTGCCACATGGTTCACAACCAGCTATGTCGCAGTCACAGGAATCACAACCATCTTCATCATCGACTCCATCTATTTCAGGACTTCGCCTGTGAAACAGTAGCTCTGATCCCCCTACACCGTCTACACATGCATCTGATCACATGCTGAGGATGATGATCCAGAGGTAGTACATTATGGTCGCTATGGCAGGATCATTATAGTCCCTGAGGGTGACGGGTAAGAGTTATTTGTTATTTTTGCATCTATTATTTTGTAATGCTTTTACTAATATATTCGTGTATTTTTATTGTTAAATTCCAGGTTCATGCCATCAAAAAGCTTTATGATGGCCCTTATGTGACTTGGAGTGATTTTCCATTCTCGCTGAAGGAGCAAATTTTCAATCAATTTAAGGTATAAATGTTCTTTTAAGCAATTTAATAATTTATATTTATGATGTTTCCATGTAATATTTAACTTTTGAAATGCAGAGCAAGTGTGTATGGGAAGACCGCTATAGTGCGAAAGTGGCTGCAAATTTTCATCATAAAGCTCGCAAGAGATTGGCGGATCATTTCTCGGATGCTAGAAAGAAGAACAAGAGGCGTAGCTAGTTACTTGAGTATTTATGGAATGATTTGTCAAGGCAATGGCTTACTGCGGATTTCGTAGAGAGGAGCGAAAAAGGAAAGAAAGCTCGATCATCCGAGAAGGGAGGCTCCTTGCACACTGGGGGTGCTATCAGCCTAGGGACAGTAAAAAGAAGACTGGTAATTGCTTAATTAAATTATTTTACTTTTCTAAGTATATCAATTCTCTGTATTAACTAAACTAATTTATTTTCATGAAAAGAAGTATGGGCGTCCAATGAGCCATGATGAGCTATTCAAGGAGACACACATTGTAAATAAGAAGAAAGAGGGGGATGGAGATAAGTGGGTCGAGGACCAGGCCTCGACTGCATATGTAAGCTTTCAATTTTCTTTAAGTGTTATAATTTACTTTTATAAGAATTTTTAAATACTAATTTAATTTAAAATAATGTAGGATCGCTACAAAAGTACGTGGAGGACTTCATTCATAGTCAGCTAGCTAGTGAATCGGGCGAGCCAACCCAACCATCGGACGAGGATGCTGAAAGGATATGGTTGGAGTCTTTTGGCGGTCCAAAATGGGGGAAGGTATACGGGCTTCCTACTAAAAAATTTCATCTCTATAGGTGTGGAATGCAAGAAATAGGGACTTCCTCGCAAGGCGAGGAACTTAATAGGGAGAGCCTCTCGGCTATGCGGGAGACAGTGACAAAGCTCACATCCGAGCTAGAAGCGTCCAAGGAAAGAGAAAGGCTTAGAGATGCTCATTTCCTTGGCATGAAAGCTCAGATCAGAACTCTCCTATCTACTGGAGCATTTCCGTTGCCCCAGTCTCATGAGTCATCGCTAGAGGGTCGACCTCCACGTGATCGTTCCTTTCGTCCTGCTCGTGATTGTTCCTCCTGTCCTCCCCGTGATCATTATTCTCGTCCTCCACAAGAGCGTTCTCTATACCGTCTTGTAGATGAAAGTTCATCAGACGGTAATGATGATGTTATCGAAAACACCCCATGTCAATTACTTTACATAGTTTGAACTAGACTAATAGAACTCGTTTTGGATTAGATTGAACAATTTTGAACTTGTTGTAATTAGTATTTGCTTGGTTTTGGATTGTGATGTTCAATTGAACTTTAATTTATTAGTATTAAAGTAGTACTTGGATGTTTGGTTGTTATTGTTGTTGTTGTTGGGTTTTGGTTGGATTTATGGTGAATTGATGGTTATTACATTGGTATAGGGGTTATTGGTATGTTGTTTCTATTTGGCAGGTGGTGTAGCTACTAAAACAGGCATATTCTGCCTAAATTAAAACTAGAAACCGACCAATCTTGGTCGGTTACTAATTAAAAAAAAATTACACATTACCGACCAATGTTGGTCGGTTAATGTGCAATGAATTCCCAGAATTCAACATTACCAACCAACTTTGGTCGGTTTTCTGCCTGGCCTATCCAGTTTACCGACCAATTTTGGTCGGTATTGTTATATTTTAATTATTTAAAATAAAATAAATTTTACATTACCGACCAAAGTTGGTCGATTTTTTAAATTTTAATAATTTACACAAAAAATATATTTTCTAGTACCGACTGAAGTTGGTCTGTAGGAAAAATTAATAAACTTAATACACCGACCAAGTTTGGTCGGTAAATTTAAATTAATAAAATAATATTCCCACCAGTTTTGGTCGGTAATCCAAATACATTATCAGATGGTCGTGTACAGCATACCGACCAACGTTGGTCGGTAATTTCTGGCCTACTTTGGTCAGTATGCCCTTCCGACCTTCAAAATACTGTCCCCACGAAAATAGTCGCGTTTTGAACGGTTATTGGCCATTACCTACCAACATTGGTCGGTTTTTCTGAATGGTATTTGTCGGATTTTTAGGAGTGTTAACCCCACGTGGCTCGTCAATCGTCATAGATGAAGCCAATAGCCAAGGCATGCAAGTATGTTTGTTCTTTAATTGCCAAGGGATTGGGATCAATCACCCTACACAAATGTGAACGGCAAAGTTGCCTTTAATTTCTGGGACTGCCGTCTTCATTCATTGCTATCTTATTATATGGGTGCTATTCTAAAAGCATTGGCAAGAGGCATGACAGGTTACAAGATATAACTATAATCCACAGCAATTACTGAAGAAAGTATTGATAATGTTTTGAACCAAACTTCCAATCCGAAAATTAAAGTTGGTACCTACCAAAGTAAATGGTTCTTTGATTGCAGAAATTCCTATTGATGGTAATATCATCAATTCATATGCTTTTTTTTAATTTCCTGTTATACACCGCATAAAAAACAACTAGAAATTGATTGTCACCCCTCCCTCCTCTCCCAATTTCACTATAGATCGTGATGACGCCTAACGCCGTCATCAAGCAAACAAACGTTGATCGATCGACTTAACTACTCATTTTGATTATTTTAAATCATAATTCCTGTTAATCAAATAGTATAAAAGCTGGTACACGTGCAAAACATTCATGTATAAAAATATAATTTTCAAGGTGAAGTGTTAATATTTAAATGAACTACAATAATGAATAACCAGTAAGATCCCCAAAATTCGGTGTCACAAGTGCATGAGCATCTACTAAGGAGTACAACAATGATACAACAACTGTCTGGAATACAAGTTAGACGGGGAAAAGAAATAACTCTGATGGAAACTGTATATGATGCGGATCATAACAAGGAAATGCAACTCACTGTAAAGTCCCCACAAAAGCCGTGCCTCTGCACCCAGAGGACCACTAGAAACATATATATACCTGCCCAAAAATTGCAGCTAGTGTAGCATGAATACATAAATCAACGCGTACCCAGTAAGTATCTAGCCTAACCCCAGAGAAGTTGTGACGAGTGTAGACATGCAATGTTTGACCCTCCCTAAATTTTATACATTTTAGCGTTTAGATATTTAGTTTAGGTCTAATATCGCTATTTTAACTAATTTTGACTCTTTTAGTTTATTTTATCACAAATTCGAGACTACAAAAATAGTTTCACTTTGTTTTCAAGAATATTAGTATTTTTGGTAGTAATATTATTTTAATTTTGCGATGATTTTAATCTAATCCCATTTTTTAGTAAGAATATTTGAAAAAAATACCAAAAACAGTTTCACATTATAATATTATTCATTTTATTTAATTAGAACTAGTTTTATATTTTATAGTATAGATTTTGTAGAAGAGGATTAAGATCTTGGGTTGCAATTTGGCCAAATTTGAATCTTCCACTTGAGCCCAATCCCATCTAACCCAACCACAACCCCCCTAACCTTGACCCGCCCCATAACCCATCTGACCCATCCCCCTCTTTAATTTAATCCTAGCCCTTCATTTTCTTCCCATCCAATGGCCATAGCTAATTCTCCAGGCCATATAAAAGACCAATTATAATCTTTACAAACCCTAAACCTATCTCTAACTAAACCAGCCGCACCTTCCACCCTTCTGCCGCCTCTCCAACTCGCCGGAAACTCACCGGGTTTCGGCGAGTTAACCCAATGGTCCCCTCCCCTTTCTTCCCTCTTTTCCACGTTGCCCTAACCATAACGAACTTCTGACACAAGAATATTCTCCTCTTCTCTCTCACGCGCTCCCAATCTTTCTTGGACGAATTTAATATCAATGGGTGCCGTAGGATCAAGATTTTGGATCCTAGTCCTCCATTTGTCAAAAATCCGCCCAATCAAGAGAGATCGAGGGGCTGGAGTTGTTTCTTAAGGAACAAGCAGAAGCTTCTAGGTTTCGGATAAATAGGGGTTCTTTAGAAAATAGGAGGGGGATTTTTTTTGGAAAAGAGAAAAAAAAAACAGAGAGTCTTGGAGAGGATTTTCAAGCTTGTTGCAGTAAAATTTCAGTCATGATTCTTACCACTTTATTCTTTCAAACGTGTTTTCATGTGTGAGTAATCTTCCATGTAAGCTTAAATAGATAGGAATTAGATATTTGCAAATTAATTAAAAAGTGAGAGAAAGGGGCAGAATGTTGGAATTTAAATGCTTTAGAGGTCATATAACATGTCCAATTTAATCTGTTCTTTAGGTAAAAATGAGAATGGTAGGCAATTTAGATAGACTAGATGGCTCTTCTCTAAGCTTTGATCCACTTTTTCGTGCTTGTTACTTTTCAGTTTGTACATAGTTTTGGTTGCTTTCTAAATGATCTGGGTGTTTACTTGTTTATTTGCATCTTTTGAATTTGTATTTGAATTAATGACTGTTGAGTCGTGGGTAAGCGGGGGACAAGAATTTAGATCTAAAATTTCTTACCGTATCTGTTTATTGCTTTAATATCCGCTAGTAGCATGTTTTAGGCCGATCACATTTGGGTAAGCAAATCTTTAGGACTCTCGTGTTGTAGTTTTTCTTTTGAGGTGAGAGGTCGTCCCCGTTAGTTGATTATTACATCTGGGGGATGCCAGAGGAATTTGCATATATTTATCCGGGGTATGCCCCGAAGTATTTGTATTTGGAGGCCAAAGTAGAACTCGTTGTATTTTTACTTTTATCCTTTTATTTTTCTTTTAATAGGTGGAGACGACCTCGAGCCTCTAGATTGTTTGTTTTCTTATTTTGTGTTTTTCTACTTCAATCTGAGTATTCTTTAAAGCCAACTTGATCATGTACGCAACTGTACTTGTTACGGGACTCGGGGAATGCCTAACACCTTCTCCCCGAGTCAAATGAACCCCTTTACCTTGAATCTCTGGTGCAAACTGGTTTAAGAGTCAAATGTGTTTTGAAGGTAATTTTTTATTTAAAAGAAAAAATGGTGGCCTGGCACACCGAAATCAAATGTCAGGTGGCGACTCTGAGTTAATCTTTTTGAACACAATCTTTGTCACTTTCAAAATTTAAAAACCCTTTCAAACTTTACAAAAATCTTTTTATTTTTGTAGAGAGGTTTAGTGAAGTTTGTTTAAGAAAAAAGGGGTGTGACAACGAGGGGTCGACATCGACACTTGCTAGTGGTCCAATAAGACAGATACAATAGAAGTAAATAGAGGTGGGGCAGAGGAAATAAACGAAATAAACAAGTATAAATAAGTGATACAATCTTCCTCTCAATAATAAACTCAAGCTCTTAATTAGCACTTACCTCCTCAACCGGAGCACATGTATATAATGGACCTTACTAGATAGGTCGTCACAATTCAAATCAGGAAAACTCACAGATACATTGATTTTTTTGTCAAATATTACGCATGATTCCATAAGAGTGTTTCATGAAAATGTCGAGGCGTACGGTCCGATTCAATCATATTGTGTGCCCTACCGAGGGTCGAACGACATGAATCATGGATACATCTACTATATTTTCGAGATGAACAGCCCGATCCCATTTGAATAAGAATCTTTAACGGATCTTTGGCCCCACTCACGAATAAACGTGTGAAATATAAATTTGGAGGAAAACCTTTCGAGGAAAACACATAGCACGGAGGAAATTCGTAAGAGGCGTACAATTATTCCGCGACTAATCATGAAGCCCGTAAAATCTCTACGATAGCAAGTCTATCGCTCTACGCAAGTCTAGCCCCAAGTTGTAACGTAAAATAAAGGAATTTAATAGGCAAGGGACAACTCAAATAATACAGTTATAGCATGGTGGGAACCTAAATCTACCCGGACATAGCATGAATCTATCCACGTACAGACTCTTGTTACCTCGTGCATGAGTAGCCCCTGCAACAAGTACCACATATCAAATGCATCACCTAGGGTTAGTTTACCCCTCACAGAGTTAGACATGAGACTTACTCCGCTCCGAAGCTCCATAGCCGGCTCCAATGCCACTCTAACACCTCAAATCGACGCATGTCTCTCAAAAACTAGTCAAACAATGTGCAAATTCATAAATATATACTCTATTATCCATAATTAATCAATTTATAACAATTCACAACTTCGCTCAAAGAGTTGATAAAATCAACCCTCGAGCCCACGTGCCCGGTTTTCGAAAATTTTCGAAGATAAACATTACACATAACATTACGAACTCAAATAAAAAATTTATTGCTAATTCCAAGTCCAATTTCGTGGTAAAAATCCAAAGATATCAATTTCTAGATTTTCTCTTAAAATCCCACAATTGCCACAATTTTTCATGTATTTACAAGCCCAAATTCATATAATTAACTCACAACTTGTAGAAATTACTTACCTCACGTTGCTTGATGAAACCCCCCTCAAAATAGCTCCTCAACTTTGGCCAACCCAAGAGAAAATGAGAAAAATGAGAGCTAGGTCTCGATTAAAAAGCACCACTGCCCAGTGATCATTGTGTAAAGCCCCGCAAATTTCTATAATTAATCGGACTAATGTTGAGCTTGAAAATTTAAATCCTTGAAGGATGAATCATGGATTAACCGACAAACAAGGAATCAAAGTGAAAAGGAATAAAGGTGAGGAAGATAATTTGGTATCAAATGGATTACATTGGCATTGGCAGATCATTGCATCAAGAAGTAGCTACAGGCGATGCTCGCCGAGGTTGGTGCGACACATCCCTATAGCGTCCAAATTTTTCTGCTGCCATGATGCTGGCAGTGAACTCCAGCCATAGCGCCAACCTTGGCATCCGCTCAACTGAAGGGACTGGGATGCACGGTATGAAGCATGAGACGCGTCCCATGTGGAGTCCGAGTTCTGAGGCCTTTTAAAGGCAATTACGGGAGGAGATTGGTATTTTTAATTTGGGCATTGTCTTGGGAGGCTTAAGAGATAAAGGAGTTCCATATCATTAATGCATCTTCAAGGTAAGAATTTAATGTCGTCCTTTGGTAAATTTGGTCTATTTATTTCATCTCTTAACCCTCCAACATCATGGAATTCATAGATCTTTGAAGAAAAATTCAAGAACTCAAATCTTGAGAATTCTAGGGTTTGACAAAGAGGTAATCTCTTCACTCCAAACTTAGGTATTATACTCCATGGACGTAGTAGGTATATTTATGAAGATAGAATTGTATTTAAACATCTATTCATGAAACCCTAGAAGAGTTGGTTGGTAGGGATGATGAATAGTGTTGGGTCTTGTTTGAACAATGTTATTTTGAGCTTCTAGTGGGACAACTAGATCCCATAATATGTGTAATGAAGGATTTAGAGTTAAAATTTAATGATTTACCTTCAAATGATGAAATGGGGATTTTTGCTAAACTTATGAAATTGGACTTAAAATGTTAGACACTTAGTTGGTTAGTTGGTATTGTTTTGACGCGTTATTTAACTATGTGAGTTCGTATATGTAGATTGTGACTCGTCGGCATTATTGGATCATTTGGGGTAAGGTTGGAAGCAATTTGGGTTACGTTGAAACTCATTACTCTTGGAGCTTTTCTCCAAACTCATATCGAAATACGATTAAATTGAGTTTCTAAATGTAAGTCCTAGCTTATGGAGACGAGCGAGTTGGGATTGTACCATTTTTTGCATCAGTTTGAGTTTTACGAATATTATTTTCTTGAATGTATTCAAATTTTAAAACTAAATAGATGAGGAATAGCACTTGTAGTTTTTTTTTTTTGAAACGAAAATGCACGAGTTGTGAAATATCTTGGATTTAACTATTCTCAAATAGTTGATTTGGCTATGCATATCGTCATTGATAAATGTAAAGGTTTTGGGAGTTACTTAAATTCACCGAGATTGGCCTTGGATACTTTTCCTCATTAGGTCATGAAACTACATGTGACGGTGTAGGCGTAGAACCCACCTTACGGTTGGGAACTACGGCAGAGTACTTCCCATTAGGGCGTACTATTGTGCTACTTTATTAGAACGACTGAGTCGATTCGTGCGGCACAACGATGAGACGACCTGAGCAAGTAGGGTATGTTATACTTTCCGCTTGATACATAACCTAGTTGACCTTCTTCCGTGTCGGTGATGGTATAGTGCTCCGGGTAAATGAAATATCTAACCTGATTCGCAAAGGTTACTACTAAACGAAGACTTGGAAATATGTTCTTACCATATTATTATATTTCATTTTCTAAAATGTTAATTTATATGAAGACTTCTTTCTTATATCAATTGTCATTGCATATATTATATCTTCTTAAGTCTTATCCTATAGTTTTGTTGGGGAACGATTCATGATTCTTACTAGGCATGTGGACCTTAGGCCTTTCGGCCACATTTCCATTTCTGTTTTTTAAGGACTGGACCTGAGCAGCTTGGACTGCGTTGCTAGGGCAGCTCTATATTCTCTGTTGACATTTTTGGTGAGACTCCACCATCGCACCCATGGAGGACTTTATTATATTATTGTTCTTTTGAGCCACCGGGTTATGCCTTGGTTGGCTATGTCGTTCCGTGTCATACAGATTTCATAGACAATAGTAGTATTCATTTTTGGGTTGTAATCCTATGGTTACTCATATGGTATGCATGAATGAAACTTTCTTTTATCTTTATGAAGTTTCTTTCGAAGTAACATATTTGCTTAAAGATATTTTTCATGTTTTGGGTCATATCTTAAAATGATTATATTTGAAGAGGCTTTTCACATCCCCCTATAAGGCATATAGATGAGTATTAATTTATGAGAGGGTTCACTCGGGTCGGGTAGAGTACCGAGTGCCGATCACGATACGAACCTATTCCAAGGCTAGAAACTCTAAACAAACATCGATAACATCAAAATACTCTTCAAACCAAACTTATGAAATTCTAGAACTCCCGAAATGCCAACTTCCCCTAATAAGCACTGAAATGCTCCCGGACCACCCGATACTCAACAAAAAAACACACGCCCACGTCCGAAATCATCATACGAACCTATTGGAACCTTCAAATCCCGATTCCGAGGTCGTTTACTCAAAAGTCAAACTTTAGCCGATTCTTCCAACTTAAAGCTTCCGAATTTAGAATTTTCTTTCCAAATCAACATCAAACTTATCGAAATTAAATTCCAACCACACGTACAAGTCATAGAACATGAAATGAAGCTACTCAAGGCCTCAAATCGCCGAATGACGCGCTAGAGCTTGAAACGACCGGTCGGGTCATTACATTCTCCCCCACTTAAACATATGTCCTCAAACGTGCTAAGAACTGCTCTAGAGTTGCCCCAAATCAGTGTTCAACACCTTGTGCACCTACCCGTGTGACCACAACCCAGTTGAGCACATTAGCTCGAGCCAGACTGAAGATCCTCCCTTTCATTTAGTCAATAAGCCTTAGAACCAAATTCCAACTTCCGAATTTATCCACTAGACCCGATTCTAACATACAAACACCGTACCAGTCACTACACAATGTACCAAAACATGATTATGCACCCATGTTGACATCACACAATGCACCGCATAACTCATTTTCCCAAGGCAACCTCCTCCAAGCACAACAACAGAAATTTCACCGACCTGAAGCCCGTAGTATACCTCATAACACATATAAGTCATGTTCCAACTCTCGCGATATTGCCACATGGAATATATGTGTAGAAGCTCTCCTCCTGATAGGAACCATTACCTCATTCTGAACCGAATCACGATATTTTCTCTTTAATATACCTTTCATAACTCTGATCACACTAACTCCGATCACACCGATCTCAGGTCCAATAACCTCGTCTCCCCCAGTACAAGCTGCTCAAGTAATAATCCATCTCAAACACTGCCAAAATCTCATATGGCGTCAACAAGCTACAAACTCGAATGCGATACATAAGGAAAAACAAACTCTAGGAAGGAACTATGCAGCCCGCGTAACGAATAAGACGGTTGAACAGACGCTATGAACCCTTCTCAGAGAATGAGAAACAAAATACTCAAGAATAGATTTAGGGAAACCGTACTCAACATCTCACTATTGCAGCGTGTAACCCGATCCTCCCATGATGCCATTGCGGCGTGCAACCCGATCCTAACAACATACCCATGGCGGCGTGCCACCCAATTCACACATAACAATAAATAAGGAAATACCCATCATACCATAATTCTTATACCTAAAAAGTATCGAATATCGACCACAAGCACGCCAAGTGCAAAAATACAGCCCTGGGAAGACGGATAGCACCATACGCCACAAAACCCAACAACTAAGGTGCGATAAATAACATGCATCTCAAGATCCATCCAGCTCATATAACACCACAAACTACCCGGGACCACAACACATGTGCGGATAATCAAGCTGTCTTACAACCCACATGACACAATAGAGTATTACATGGAATAACTGACGACGAGGATAACATCCAATGTACGAAGACTCCTCCATAAGCAATGTTATGCTGAATGAACACATCCGGCCTGATGTAGAGAACACATTCAAATTAGACCCATCAACAGACCTCAAGTCGATTTTGATCACACCATACTGGGCTAATAACCCTTCAAGGATCCACACTAACCTTTTCCATGACTCATAAGAACAACCATCAAATTCGGAACAAAATTACACAGTCCACAACCCAAGGAATAGAACGCCTCTCAAGCATAAACTCTCACATTTACGTTATTACTATAGTCTCCATACTTGGTTTTAATCTTTCACAATCAAATGACTAACATGCCACACTTATACATTCTTCTCGTGGGGCACGCTCCCACGACCTTCCGCACCAGGTAGCAAAATCTGTACCTCCATACCACCAACCATACTAATTTTTAAGGCAAATCACAATCCGCAAATCAATACACAATGCCTCTTCCACATAACACCAATCTTAGGCAACACTAAGATAACGCCAGCTTACTCTAAACATCTGAATTCGTCCCTGCTCATCTGAGCTCGTGACATTCTTATCAACACTGAACCGCAATCTTGATCCTCAACTTCCAATTCCCATGGCGCTCACTGAACCTATCATGCTGCTACACGAGAGTACAAGAATTCATCATAACCCCTGAACTAATAGTATAATAAACACTTCATTGGCTAGAAACCATTCAGTTAACTCATTTCAGAATTACCAATGCAACACACAACTGAATTCCCAAATCGCAGAAAATACAAACCTCAAGTCGTGATCTTGATCGTGTAAATCTTCCGGAATCCATTTACACAACAGGGTCATTTGACTCAAATACCTCCCAAATCAATCAAGTTATGGCGGCTATCAAGCCCGCACGTACAACCATAAACCACATGTATAACTTCACACGCGGAAGGAATTGATCATTGCCACAATCATGCTGATTCAACGGCTACTAACCGAAGAAACTTCTTCCAATTCATTGTTGACTTGCCTTAGGAATAATAGTAACTCCATTCAAGAATTATAACAAAACTCAACAACACTCCTCCCGAGTGACCCAATTCATGAGACCACATCGTGTCAATACCCATGAACCATCTCTTACCCTCCTCATGCGCACAATAGCATATCCAACAGGTACACCCATTTTGAAAAACTTTCCGCGAATCCAAAACTGTTTTTCCTATTTTCCAACACTGCCCTACGGACCTGATGATTACACAGAAAAATCCCTAAGTATTCTTCACACTCTGCTGCAAAATCCCGGTCTCCATCCACACATAACGAACCCATTTTAACCACTATTGAGTGTCACCTACCCTGACTTGGTCCTGAATATAAGTCAAACTCTAGTGCGCTGTCAGTGCATGAACACTCCCAAAGAAGTAACCGGATGAGTTATTTTTCCTTGTACATCACAGCTACCACAAGCATAAACTCTGAGTCTCCCCAAAATCTGCGCATGAATCGATAAGGCAAAATATAGCATGCATTCCTCAAATGCTTTGCTCGAATTACCCCCGATTTTTCTTTTCTTAGTCATAATAATCCACCAATGCACCGATAACCAGAAGCTGCAAAAGCAGACAACCACGCGATCCAATCGTAGACGGTGGGCTCACCCACTTAGCTTTAAGCTACCACCACATAATGTAGAATCCAAAAAGATTCCTCCTTCTCTATTACCATGATCTCGCACCATCAACTTGCCAAACTTCTCGTAGACCTTGTTAAATTCTTCATGAGTATTCTGAATTATTATCCATGATCTCACACTCAATATCTTTTTGGGTAGTAAGTAGAACTCTTTGTAGAAACTTCATCAAAATCGCGCAACCGCTAACCTGCTCACTTGAGATAACCCACCTGTGGAATTCCATATCGACATCTGCCAACGATGATGCATGGGGTACAACTACCTCGAAAACCAGTAACCCTCCTGAGCCCGTGCTCACCTACCAGCTGTAAGAGTTTGTTCACTCCCCATAGACACCAACTGAAAGTCCGACCATACGTTCCAAACTTGAAGTCACGTTGTATCCCACAACTATAATCAAGATCTTACACCCTTAAACACCTCAAGAAAACCTCCTTCGTCATATTTAATCTTCCTCAACACAGTAGCACCATTCCAAATAAAATCCGTAGACCTAGTCATTGTCCTTCATGATTCCCAATTTGCTCTAAAATCCTCCCAAAGCACGTGGCTATCCTACCACAGAATCTATACGCTACTCTGCCACTCCCACTTCGGTTAACCCATATCCTTAGGCAACTTCTCGACCTCTGTTGTGCGTACTTGACATGCTAACAATTCAATCACCACGAGACATCTCCCACCATGTCCCTCCCCTTCCTTCGCTACCCAAAGGTTGCATCAAATCAAAATCCATCTCTGTAGCACCTGGACTAATAGATTGCTACCAACTCTAAGCCTCCTCGAAGATCATCTCTCTCTCGAGCCATCAGCATTCAAAACACCAATTCTCTAACAAACGTTTCTGAGACACTATTTCACCACACCTTGCTCCGAAGGCAAATCAAGGAAGACCATAACACCGTCGAACCTTAATGCGTTAAAACAAGGACGACGACACCATATCACAATGGAAACTCCACCACGCTCGAAAATATCAAGTCTCGTTACTCCAAACCAAAGTTTGGACATCCATAGTCCCATTGCTTTTGCTCTACTGGAATTAAATGTTGAACCTCTAAATCATGCACTGAGAAATCCTCCTTTAAAGTCATTCACTGCCTCGACACGTAAACATGCACCCTACCATTACAACAAACACCAGGCAATAACAATGCATGGACATCATAGCAATCTGTGCATAGTATCAAAACCATCGGAAATATAGATATTCAGCTGAAATGATAGAACATCCTTCCATAAGGAGACGACAATAGCCTGCCCGAATACGCAGGGAAAAAAATTTGGCACCACGTCTGCAGTACCGCTACAACTCCTCCATGTCCAAGTGATAACAAGTGCTTCACGTCGCATAAGATTGAGTAGGAAGGAAATAAAATCTAGGCCTCAAAAGAACCAAATCGCACGATGAGGAATCAAGAAAGGAAATGCTCTTAACAGCCCCATAGCCTCTTGAAGATAAGTATAGACGTCTCTGTACCGATCCGCAAGAGTCTACTAGACTTGATCATGACTCGTGAGGCCTAAGTGAACCTATCGCTTTGATACCAAGCTGTCACGACCCAAATTCCACTATAGGTCATGATGGCGCCTAACGCCGCCGTCAGGAAAGCCAACGGTGATCGATCAACTTAACTCCTCATTTGATTATTTATAATCATAATTCCCCTTAATCAATAGTATAAACGCTGGTACACGTGCAAAACCCATGATTTTATTTTCCAATGCCTGCATAAATATATAATTTTCAAGGTGAAGTGTTAATAACTACATGAACTACAATAATGAACAACCAGTAAGAACCCCCAAAACCCGGTGTCAGAAGTGCACGAGTATCTAGTAAGGAGTACAATAATGATACAACAACCGTCTAGAATACAAGTTAGACGGAGAAAATAAATAACTATGATGGAGAATCTGTATGCTGCAGATCGTAACAAGTAAATGCATCTCACCTTAAAGTCCCTGCAAAATCCACACCTCTGCACCCAGTGGACCACCGAAAACACATATATACTTTCACAAAAAGTGCAGCAAGTGTAGCACGAGTACGTAAATCAACGCGTACCTAGTAAGTATCTAGCCTAACCCTAGAGAAGTAGTGACGAGGGGTCAACATCGTCACATACTAGTGGTCCAATAAGACATATACAATAGAAGTAAATAGAGGTGAGGCATAGTAAATAAACGAAATAAACAAGTATAAATACGTGGTACAATCCTACTCTCAACAATAAACTCAAGTTCTCAATTAGCAGTTACTTGTTCAATCGGAGCATATCTATATAATGGACCTTACTAGATAGGTCATCACAGTTTAAATCACGAAAACTCACAAATACACTGGCTTTTTTTGTCAAATATTACGCACGATTCCATAAGAGTGTTTTATAGAAATGCCGAGGCATACGGCCCGTTCCCATCATACTGTGTGCACTTTAATGGGTCGAGCGGAAAAAACCATAGATACATCTATTATATTGCCGAGGTGAATGGCCCGATCCCATTAGAATAAGAAGCTTTAACGGATCCTTGACCTCACTCACGAATAAAAATTTTAGGTACAAATTTGAAGGAAAACCTTTCGAGGAAAACACATAGCACGGGAGGAATTCTTAAGAGGCGTACAATTATTCCGCGATTAATCATGAAGCCCGTGAAATCTCTACAATATCAAGTCTATCACTCTACGTAAGTCTAATCTCAAGTCGTAACGTAAAATAAAGGAATTTAATAGAAAGGGACAACTCGACATAGCATGAATCTAGATATGTACAGAATCTCGTCACCTCGTGCATACGTATCCCCTGTAACAAGTAGCACATATCAAATACATCACCTAGGGGTAATTTCCCCCTCACTGAGTTAGACGGGAGACTTATCTCGCTCCGAAGTTCCATAACCGGCTCCAACACCACTCTAACACCTCAAACCGATGCCCGTGTCTCCAAAACTAGTCAAAAATGTGAAAATCCATAAATATATACTCTATTACCCATAATTAATCAATTTATAATAATTCACAACTCCGCTCGAAAAGTCGATAAAGTCAACCTTCGGACCCACTTGCCCGGATTTTGAAACTTTTCAAAGATAAACATTACCCATAATATTACGAACTCAAATATATAATTTATTACTAATTCCATGACCAATTTCGTGGTAAAAATCTAAAAATACCAATTTTTAGATTTTCTCTTAAAATCCCACAATTTCCATAATTTTTCTTGTCTTTACAAGCCCAAATTAATATATTTAACTCATAATTGTAGAAATTACTTAACTCAAGTTGCTCGATGAAAAACCCCTCAAAATAGCTCCTCAACTTCGGCCAACCCAAGAGAAAATGAGAGAAATAAGAGCTAGGTCTTGATTAAAAAGCACGACTGCTCAGCAATCATCGCACCTGCGGTCACTTGACCGCTTCTGTGGTTCCGCAGGTGCGGCTAGAAACTCCGCTTCTGCGGTTCCCTTTAGTCCCCTCCACCTCCACATCTGCGGGCAGGCTTTCACACTTGCAAAGGCACACCACCGCCCGATCCTCTATTTCTGCGAAACTGCTTCCCCTTCCCCCATTTCGCTTCTGTATCCAACAGCCCGCACCTGTGGGCTCGTAGGTGCGGTGGATTTTCTCACGCCTGCGAAGCTAGCCATCCTCACTGCCCCACCGCTTCTACGACCTTTTTGGACGCTTCTGCGAGCTCGCATCTACGCCCTTTTCCATGCAGGTGTGATTGCACTAGATCTTAGCTGCCTCAGCAATTCTCCCAAGTCCAAACTCGATCTGTTTTCAATCCGATTCACACCCGGGACCTTTTCCATTTATACCAACACATCCCAAAATATGATACGGACTTAGTCAAAGCCTCATATCATGTCAAATAAAATCAAAATTACAAATCGACGGCCAAAACCTTTCTTTCAACTTTCCAACCTTCAAACTTCGTCGAACGCGTCCGAATTACACTTAAACATCCCTGAATGACACCAAACTTTACGTGCAAGTCACAAATCATAATATGAACCTATTAAAAGGCTCATAACTCCAAATAGACATCAATAACATCAAAATTCACTTCAAACCAAACTTATGAATTCTAGAACTTCTAAAATGCTAGCTTCCCATAATGGGCGCCGAAATACTTCTGTACCACCCAATACTCAACCTGAACAAATATCCAAGTACGAAATCATTATACGAACTTATTGGAAACTTCAAATCCCGATTCTGAGGTCGTTTACTCAAAAGTCTAACCATGGTCGATTCTTCCAACTTAAAGCTTCCGAATTTAGAATTTTCTTTCCAATCAACTCCGAACTTCCCGAAATTCAATTCCGACCATATATAAAGTCATAGAAGATGAAGTGAATCTACTCAAGGCCTCAAACCTCCAAACCCTGCGCTAGAGCTCGAAACGATCGGTCGAGTTGTTACATTTATAGCAATATTTATAATGGCAGTAATAGCCCAACATCATTCATCATAGTAAAACATGATAAAAGTGCTTAAAGTTTCATTTAACAGCTCAATTGAGTTCATCACTTATCCAGAGAACTCATAAAAGTACTTATATAAAGTACATTATAGCATTAGATGCAACACAGACTAGAAACATGGATAGTGCATTCTCGCTCAGTCTTTTGTACCCATGCTCACACATTAGCATTTTAGCATTAGAGACGTTAAGCAAAAATTTGGAAGACATGAACTCTGAGATATCCTAGGTTACAGGGACATATCAACATATACCTCAATGATTTCTCAACCTAATTGTTACGGAAGATCGCCGATTAACTAGCACACAATGACACACAAAACAAATAGATAAGAGAAAACAACAAAAGAATTAACGAGGTTCGGCTAAGACTAATCCTCAGAGCAGAAGCAGAGAGAGTTATTCACTATGAATGAGAAGAAAAACACAGTATAATCTCTAGAATCCTTATGTTTTATACTTCAATACCACACAAGAGGAGGATTGATTTTTGTAGTGTCCAATTTTTGTGTGCACTGGACTATAGAAGTACCTAGTTTTTATGCATTCCTTAATATACTGTTGCAGAAAGTAAAGAACACAAGTATTTTTACGTGGAAACCACCCGGCTTAAAAGGTGAAAAAACCACTACCTATTTCCTAGTAGGATTTTTCCCAACACTTCACTGAAACTCTGAACCAAAACAACAATGTTTACAAACCCTTGTAAGCCTAAGGATTACCTCTAACCCTTGTAGCAACCACTCACAGGTTGTTGCGACAGTTTCAAGTTAACTCTAACTTGAATAATACACTCAAGTACCTAATACAGTTTGCTTCTATGAAAGCTAAAAGGTACAACTCAAAATCTGTACTACAATTGAACTAGAATAAAATACATACATATGGAATTGGTTCTTCCATCTGGTTTCATGTAGCTTCAGGTTCGCATTTCTTGAAACACACAGGAACTGCTTGCAAAATGCCTTACTCTTTTGCTCTCAATTCTTGCTTGACTTCAGCATGTGTGCATCACATGTAAAAGAGAACACAACTAATATTTATAGATTTAGTAGAATAAGGATTAACTAGAGTTTTATTGCTTTACTCTTCCTTGGTGGAATATTTCTAATTATCTTCAACTTCTAACTCTTTCCTTGTCTTGGATAGAGTTCTCTTCAAGTAAGGAGTCTTGCTCCTTATCAAATATACAACCTTTTCAATCAGGGATTATCATAAATAACTGCTTAAACTTATCCTTTTCACGTGCATGCCTTTTGCTTGATTATGTTCGTCACATGTGTACACTATCCATGGACTTGATTTATACATGTATTCTTTTGTCAATCATCAAAACCAAAACTGCTCAGGTCAACGAATCTCCAACTACAAACCTTATATATTGATCCCAAGTAGTCTGAAACCTATAAGAGAAAGGTTTTTTCAATATTTCTAGGACAATAAGTTTTCATTCCCAAATCTATTTGAACAATGGTTTTTCAAAACCTATAGGGATTATGTGTTTCCAAAAAATACAAGAAAATAATTCAAGCCGCAAATAACAAATCTTTTCCTTGGCTTGAATTTTTTTCATCGCAAGAACGACGTGTCTTTTCCTTGCCCTCAGCCCTTGCAAGGACTCTATCCATTGTCGCACACATTAACCAAGTCTACGCAACGCCTAAACTTGTTAGAGACCTAATCCCTTTAGCTATAATACCAATTCGTCGAGATACTTTTGTACTTGAAATAGCTTCTCGATAGCTATTACACTCAAGTACATCAACAGTCTCTGTAAGTGATAAAGCAAATCCCACGGGATTTGTATATCCAAGAAGATTTTCATCAGCTGAGTTTGTAAATCTTTACGGTCGATTGATCACTCTTTCTTCTCTTTCTGTTTTAGTTCTATACGGTTGATGTTGCACATGTGCATTAGAATTATTATATTGATCATTATTTTACTCCTCCTCCACTTCTGTACTTTTAGAATTACTGGGTTGAGCTAGTAGAGATTCAATTTCTAGCTTTATATGGTCACCGACATCACGATACATTTTTGCTATTGACTTCTTTCTCTGACTTTACAGTAAGGCAAATTTATTGAATATCACGTTCTACTTATAATTATTTGTGGAGTCTTGTGATCTATGTACCAGAACTTATAACATTTCGCTCCAGTTGCATATCCTAGAAATACATACTTCCTTGCTCTCGGATTAAGTTTTCTATCCATCACATAAGAATAAGCAGGATATCAAATCTCCTCAAATTTGAATAATCAGCAGGCAAACTGATCCATACCTCAAAAGGAATTTGAACTCAACAGTTGTGGATGGAGATTTGTTGGCCAAATAACAAGTTGTATTGATTGCTTCAACCCAAAATCCTTGCTAACACATGAGTGTGAAACCATGCTTCATCCCTATCATAAGGAGTTCTGTTTATATGTTTTGCAACACCATTCTGGGTGTTTTGATATATGTGGTGTGTCTTGCTATTCCTTCTCTGCTGCAGAAATTATTAAACTCTAAGTTATAAAGTTCTAACTCATTATCAGTCCGAAAATGCTTGACTTTTCTTTTTGTCTGCCTCTCAACCATCATCTTCTATTCAACAAAAGTAGAAAATACCTCATTTTTTGTTTATGAATAATACACCCAAACTATTCTTGAGTAATTGTCAATCAAAGTCATAAAATACCTGGCACCACTCTTGGATGGAACTCTATTTGGACCCCATAAGTCTGAATGTTATAATCTAACTTGTCTTTGGTCTTGTGCTCTACCTTCTTGCTGAATTTTACCTTTGTTTGTTTACCAAATCCACAATGTTCACAAAAATTTAAAGCTTGATTTTTGTACCCAGCCAGCAAATTCTGCTTGCTCAACAAAGACAATCCCTTGTCACTCAAATTACCAAGTCGCAAGTGCTATAATTGAGACTGATTCAAATTATTTTTTCCAGAAGCTATAATAGCTTCCCTTTCAACTATACTGGGTTAAAGATAATACGATCTAGAATGCAGCTTACCCTTTATGAGTACTATAGGGCCTTTACACAATTTAAGTATTCCATTCTCGAAGTGAAATTTAAATTCTTGATCATCTAAAGTTGAAAGAGATATCAAATTCCTCTTTATCCGAGAAACGTGCCAACACTCAATATTTATTGTGATTCCATCAAACATTTTTAATTTGATGTTACTATCCCCTTTATTGGTAATGGATTATCATCTCTATATAGAGAGTTTCACTAATCTGCTGGTAAGTTGCAAACCAATTCTTGTGTGGACATATGTGATTTTATTTATTTTTATACTTTAATGTTAATTTGGTGGTTGCAAATACTAGATTGAGTCTGTTATTGTCTATTTCTTGCTTGAAAAAGTAGAAATTGGATTAGGTAGTCAACAAGTAGAAGAATTGAGCTTATTAAGAAATTAATGAAGCTTGATTAGGAATAGGGAGATTTCTACTTGGGTCAGTATGAACTGAGTTTAATTGGATTCCTTTGGGTTTGGAAAGACTTTTTAGGGATAAGTTTGAATTGAAAAATTCTAGTGGGTAGCTAACAATTGGACCATAATCACTAATCCAAAGTATTTAGGCAAGCTGCGTACATCCAAGAACTAATTATGCTATATTGAGGTTACAACGATGGTCATTCTCTTTTTAGAAAACAAATCATTTTTTAGTTGCATGCTAGGTATTCGTTTCAATTCCTTAGTAAGTAATTTAGTAGTTTTAGCTATAATTTTAGAAGTAATTGCAATCAACTCTTTTGTTTGGCTAATACAACAGGAAATATCAAGTCTGCACGCATTTGGACACCTTAGCGCACACCATACTTCTTGTTGGATTTAGCCCCAACCTTAGTTGTGTTTATTATTGATGCAACCACACTACTTTCATCGCGAGAGTAGGATTGGATGTCACCGACACATAGTAAAAGGAGAAACAAGAAAAGAAAAGGTCAATTGTGTACATAATGAGACTATTGGCATATTCCAATCTAATTAGGCATCAATGTACTGTCAATATATTGTTTTTAGAATAGCAGGGGAAATGCACAACAATCACAAAACCATGGAATAGAAACTTTAAATATCGCTTGTGTAATATTATCAGTAGCTAAGTAAAATAAAAAGTTTAGAGAGACTAGTTCTCTTACAATCTGCAATGTGTTAGCATCATTTCTTTAGTCTATAAGTAGGAATAGCCATCAATGGCTTTTCTTTGCATGCTACAATCCCAAACTGCTCATCAATGTCTAAATCAAGAAGCTGCATACCATTTGGAAGCTCCCAATCAAAGCAATGCACCAATTGTGCAACCACAAGGCGAACAATGATAATCCCCAACTGCATTCCGGGACAGCTTCTTTTACCAGAGCCAAATGGTAAAAGTTGAAAATCACGTCCACGAATATCTACACTGCTCCCAACAAATCTCTCAGGGAAAAACTTCTCAGGCTCAGGCCAAACATTTGGATCCCTCTGAACTGCATAACAATTAATCATGATTCTGGATCCCTTTTGTATGTGGAAGCCATCGACGACACAATCTTCCATGGCCTCATGATACATTATTGGTACTACGGAATGCAGCCTCAGGCCCTCTTTTACAACCATGTCTAAGTACTTCAAATTCTCCAAGTCTGATTCTTCTACCATCCTTTCAATTCCTACCACTTCTTCTAACTCTTTTTGGAGTTTCTTCATCACATGAGGGTGCCTAATTAGCTCAGTGAGTATCCATTCTACTGATGTTGCTGAAGTGTCCGTTGCTGCAATAAGCATGTCCTGTATGGAAAAGGAAGCAGGGAAATTATTTAGTGAAATTAGCAAATTTAATCTAAATATTTGTGGTTTCTTGAGCTAATATTAGAATGTAAAATGGGATGGCAGTACATACCACGAGGATAGCTTTTATATGTCGACGGTCAAACTGAAACTCTGCGTCTCCTGATTGCATAATCTCCATCATGGTGTCGACAAAATCCTTGGTTTGTATATGGTCATGAGACTGAACATGTTCATCAATAATCTTCTCAAGAAACTCATCAAACACCTTTGAAAGATCTTTGAGCTTGCGATTGAGTCCCTGAAGATCAATAACACCAAGAAAGGGGAAAAAATCTCCAAGATTTAGTCTCCCACCAAAATGCACAACTTCTTGAACTACAGCTTTGAATCCCCTCTTGTCAAAGTCCTCATCCATATACTTCTTTCCAAACACCATTAAGCAAGTCAAGTTAGCATTCAGCGACGTAATCTTTGCACAAAGATCAACAACAGCGCGATCATGAGCTTGTTCTTTAAGCGATTCAACCAGAAGTTCAACTTCTTGCTTTCTCATGGATTGAAATGAATTAATCTTGTGATTACTCAAAAGGTGCACAGTGCACAATTTGCGCATGTTACGCCAATATGGTCCATACTTTGCAAAAATCAAATTCTTCTGGCCATAAGCCATATATACTGAGATGCCTCGTGGTGCGGCCTACTAGCAAAGATGTGATCATATGTCTTGAGGACTTTCTCGGCTGCATCAGCAGACGAGGCAACGATTGCAGGTACTAGTCCCAATCGCATATACATAAGAGGACCATGTTTGTGGGCTAGTTTTTGTAAATCTTTGTGTGGATTTTTACCTAACAAATGAAGATGTCCTAAAATGGGAAGCCCTTTTGGACCGGGAGGAAACCTTTTTCTCTTCTGAATGTTTAGCAGCTCGTAAAAGGCATATACTAATAGACCAACAATTAAAGTTGCCCATATAAAAGCCATGGCTAATATGACTTTGTTGTCTTCTAAGAACACTAATGGTGCTAAGAGCTCGGACGTCGAGGGGATATATATATATATATTAAGACCGGGTTCACAGTAATCAGTAATTTTTGTTCATATTGTATATATTCTAAAAAATTCATTATAAATATCATATTGAAGTAAATCCCTCCGATGTGGGACAACTCAACAAATACATTTGAAGTAAAGGATAAATTTTTTGAATCTATAAATAAAGTTTTTGAATTTAAATGAAATATAAACATATTTTGAATTGAAAGATAGTCATGTTTTTAAAAAACACGAAAAATAATAGTGAAGAATATTATCTTAGACGAAAATTTTCAATTAATAAACTTAACGTTCTTCTAAAACTATCAACATATTACTATTATTATTATTATTATTATTATTATTATTATTATTATTATTAAATCTGTTTATGAATTCCTTATAAATCGGCAAACTAAAATATTATTTGATTTCTCCATAATAACATAGTATTATTTTCTTTTTTGATAAACAACATATATTGTATCATTTTCTTTGTTGCGTGAATAGAGTAACTTTACGGATTAATATTGTAATTTAGTTGTTGTTACTATATAGCTATTGAAAGCATCTAACAATTTTTTTGCCTACTAATTATTATATGTACAAAAGTAATCGATGTGGTATATAATTAGCGCTCTTAAAATTTAGTTAAGTAAGAATATAATATCAGTATTCATAACCCAAGATCCAATCGAAAGTTAAAAGATTTTATCAAATAAGTAATACATTATTTTTTAATTAGTGTAAAGAAAAAACCGTATATGAATCAGATAAGTTTTTGTAAGAAAAGAAAAAAAGTTATATCTACACTATTAAGTTTGATATCTAATTTTGAATTGCTCTTTTTTCAATTGCTTTTTTGTATGATTATATAGATTAGAATCCTATCTTTCAAATTAAAATCATACGAAAATGTGATATAATATTAAGTAAAAATAACATTACAACGATAAAAAAGGAACAAAAAAGAGGGAAAATGTTAAGAAAATTTAATAAAACCCAACTTAAAAATAAATTGCAAGACTTACTTGAATTTAAAATAAGAAAGGTTCTCGTATTACGATGAGAAAAGTTTAAAATATGAAATTTCAAGTAACTCATTAAGGTTATAAAGTTATAATAAACTTTTAATATAGGTTATTTTAATAATAATTGAAATTATTATTAAAATATTATATTGAAAATAGCCTAGAAACAATTTAATTTCTAATCAAGCGTACTACTACAACAACAATTATTAAAATAATGTTAAACTTTTAATATAGGTTATTTTAATAATAATTGAAATTATTATTAAAATATTATATTGAAAATAGCCTAGAAACAATTTAATTTCTAATCAAACGTACTACTACAACAACAATTATTAAAATAAATTCATGAAATGCTTCACCCATAATTATTAATAAAATATATTAGAAAATTATTAAGTTAACATTTCAGATCACTGCATTTATAAAGGCATGGACTATTATTTTATTCTCTAGAAAAAAAATACTTAAGGGAAGAAAATGATAAATGAAGATTAAAAAGATAAGTTATGTGTAAGTAATAAAGTGAACAAATGATGTAATAGACTACTAAATAAGACATTTTTTCAATAAAATGAGCATGTGCGTAACTCTAAAATATAACATTGGATAATGGCACAAGCTAATCATTACACTTATAAATCGAGCAACTAAAGCTAAAATGTTCTCAAAAAATATGTTGGAAAATAATATTGACTCCAACTGAGTTAAAATACCTTCTAATTTCAAGCGAAAACGATTTTCTATCGTATTATTCTTTTATTATTTTTAAAAGTCAAGACAGATTATTATTTTAAATATATGGGACTATTTTTGAATTAAATAAATATGCGTTTACAAATGAACCACTTTCATGAGTTACAAGTATTGAAGATTATAATGATGATGAATAACAAATAAACTTAAAAAAATAAAAAATAAAAAAATTCTGAATTCATTTGATTATAATGTATTGTTATTCGTTTTGAGTTTGTAATATTTTTAGATTATTTAATTATAGCACAACCTAATAATTATGATAATCATTAAAAAATTATTCGATGATTATATGAGTCTTGATTTAATTACATAAACGTTTATTATTGGGTAGATAAGAGGACAATAATAATTTTGTTAAAGCACATGATGTAATGTGCTCAAATAAATTAGATAATATTTCGATATGACTAACATTCATCAATAATGTCCGGCCATTGCACGGGTAATATTAATACTAGTTTAATTATGTATAACATGCTATTACTTTATTTTTCAAGAGTTGCTATGAGTTATCTGTTATTATAAGTTAATTTAGCTTGACGACACGCGTCGCACAAATTTAAACAAGGATGACATTGCCTCTCATGTTCATTAACAGAACTTACCTTCCTCTCCCACCAGAAAAAAAAAAACAACAATAACAGCATCAAGTGTGAATACCTAAGTTTTGCACTATTTTAACTTCTCCTAAATTTATAAGTGTTTTGTTGATTTCTTTTTTTTTTTACTTATTTTTTTAATTATTGTAATTTTTCTTGTCACAAAAATACCAAAAAATATTGTCTTTTTGTGTGTGTGCTCTTTTAATTGATTAATTATTTAATAAATTAATCAAATTCATTTCTCATATGATTAATTCAATTGTTTAGCTAATGAGTTTTATTGGGTTTAATTTTATTAGTTGGTATTTAGGTTAATTAAATTATAGTTTAATCAGATAAGATTCAAGGAAAATGGTTAAAATTAAAATGATTTAAATGTCCAAAAGTGCAATGGTTAATCCATAAAAAAGTTGTCACTAGATCACAAAACGGCGTAGTTTCGTACCTAAACTACATCGTTTTGATAAGTTAAACCGAGATCCAATCTCAGCCCTTCAATTCTCAAGATCCAACGGTCCTGATTTAATATCCTCCCAGATATATAATCCCTTTTAAATAAGATTTTTTGGCCATTTTCCACATAATTCAAACCCTAGCCTCCTCCATCTCTCTCTCCCTTTCTCTCAGCCGCCGCCGCACCACCACCACTTCTGCCGCCGTCGGCTGCCGCGGTCAGTGGTTCAAATGACCTCAAAACTTCACCATCTGCTCATCTTTCTCTCCTCTTTCCATATCTCCAAACCAAATTCTTCAAAACCCCCTCAAACTCCACAAATTTTAGATCTATGAGCCGCCACTATTTTTCTCAATTCGTGAAGTTCCGGCCACCACCACCCCACAATACATACATGGATGGATAAAACTCATTTAGCTCTATCTTTTCCTATTTGTTTGGAACCCGAAACTCCAACCACCATCATCCAACCACCTTCGTCCAACCACCACTGCCACCATTCACTGCCCGAGCACCACCAAAATCACTACTACCTCGCCTCTGCTTAGGCTAGCCTCGAACTCGAAGCACGACTTTGTTGTTGATCATATCGCGAATGATCTTCAGCTCACCGTAGTTTGCGGTCACAATTTATCAATAAGAAAATCATGCTCGAAGTTCAAAGTTCTACCGAGTTGGTGTACCACCATTGTTTCGGCCACTTGAATCGTAAAGTGGTATATCTTAATCCTTTTTCCTGTGGCTGATTTTTTTTTTCTTTATGATGATTAATTATAGGATTTTAGTTTCTGTTCGTTTCTATTGGTGATTGTTCTGTCCTAACTTGGATAGGAGTTTCATTGTCTCCGGATGCTAATAGAAATTTGATTCCTTTCCTCACCGCCGCTGATTTTTCTCTTTTTTGTGATTGATTTTAGTGTTTTAGTTTAGGTTTAAGTTTTATTAATAATCATTTGGTATTTTTGATTGCGTCCTCGTTTAGTTAGTTTATTTTGATTATTTACATCACTGTTAATACGTTGTTTGTATAATCATCAGAATTTATGTAACGTCCTGACCGGTCATTTTGAGATCTAACGCGTCGTTTCGCGGTTTGAGTCCATGAGCAGCTTCATTTCAGGTATTATGACTTGTAGGTGTGGTCGGAATTGAATTTCGGGAAGTTTAGAGTTAACTTGGAAAGAAAATTCTCATTCCGGAAGCCTTAAGTTGGAAGAATTGACTAAGATTGAAATTTTGAGTAAACGACCTCAGAATCAGGATTTGATGGTTCTAGCAAGGTCGTATGATGATTCAGACTTGGCGTAGGTTCGGATCGGATTTTGGATGACCTGGGAGTGTTTCAGCGCATATTGTGGAAGTTAGCATTTTAGAAGAATTTCATAAGTCTGGGATGAAGTGCATTTCAGTGATATTGATGTCCGTTTGGGATTCCGAGTCTAGGAATAGCTCTGTAAGGTGATTATAGAGTTGAGAGCGCGATCGGAAGTGAATTCGAAGGTCCGAAGGTTATTTTGAAGCCATTTGGCTAAAGATAGAAATTTGAAGGTTTTTGAGAAATCTGACCGGAAGTGAAAATTTTGATATCGGGATCGGAATGCAATTCCGAAAGTTGGAACAGGTCCATAATGCTGAATGTGACTTGTGTGCAAAATTTGAGGCCAATCGGACGTGATTTGATAGGTTTCGGCATCGAATATAGGAGTTTGAAGTTCTAAGTTCATCAAGCTTGAATCGGGTTGCGATTCGTCATTTCGATGTTGTTTGACGTGGTTTGATGGCTCAACTAAATTTAAATGAGGTATTAGGACTGGTTGGTAGGTTTGGTTGAGGTCCCGGGGGTCTCGAGTGTGTTTCGGATGCTCAACGGGCATTTTTAGCCTTGTGTGTGATTGCTGGTTTTCTGGTGTAAGTGCAGCAGAGATTTGCTCATTGCGATCGCATGTGAGGGCCCGCGATCGCATAGTGTATAATTGGGCCAGCTGGTTTGTGCAATGCGATCGCCTAGTATGGGTCGCGATCGCATAGGCTTATTGGGCCGGGCAGGGGGAAATTGTTCAGTGCATTCGCGAGAGTTCGCCTGCGTACGCGTAGTGCATCTCTTGAGCGCATGTGTTTTACTCTATGCGATCGCACCCGTATGTACCCGATCGCACTGCGTGTTCACCTGGGCAGTGTCTTATTTTTAACCGAGATCTTGGCCATTTCTTTTCATTTCTCTCTTGGTTGGGCGCTTTTTGGAGAGCTTCAAGTGGGGATTTTCGTCATCTATGTCAAGGTAAGTTGTTTCTACTCATTTCAAGTTAAATACAAGGTTTGCATATAGATTTGGTCATGGAAATTGGTAGAAATTTGGGATTTTGAAGAAAAACCTAGAATTTGCATTCTTGAATTTTGGCCACGAATTTGGGCATGAAATTAAGAGTAAATTATATATTGAAGTTAGTAAAGTCATGGGTTATCTTTATCTTTGAAAAACTTAGGAATCCGGGCACGTGGGCCCGAGGGCAATTTTGTCAATCTTTCGAGCGGAGTTGAAAATTTATATAAATTGACTTGGTACAAGTATTAGAGTATATTTTCATTGGTTTGCCGTTATTTGGCTAGTTTTGGAGAGTTGTGCATTGATTTGAGTCATCAGAAGGGCTTGGAAGCCGGTTATGAAATTTCGGAGCGAGGTAAGTCTCCTTTCTAACCTTGTGTGGGGGAATTTTCCCCATAGGTGATCTAATCGAATATGTGCTAATATTTGTGGGGGCTACGTACGCACGAGGTGACATGAGTCCGTGCGTAGCTACTATCATGGTTGTGTCTAGGTAGTCTAGGACCCACTAGCATGCCTTACTTGTTGTACTTGTAATTTTGCTAATGAAATAGACTGTTAATACTATCGAATTAGTAAATGAATACCTAAGAAGGTTGAAGTTTATTTTCCTTAATCATCTAGAGAGAGAATTGACTTTTCCTGGGATAATGGTTTTCCTGATAAAGCATGTTTTATTTGTCGTACTTGTAACCTTACTGATAAATTTGTAATATTTAAAACCTTATCGAACTTGGCAAATGAATTTCAAGAAAGGATTTAAATACCATCTTCGTGTCCATTAAAAGAGAATTTTATCACTTCCTTGAGTAACTATTTTCCTGATAAAATGTGAATTTATTGTGTGAATATTTGTATTTATGAGTACCTGAATCGCATGTATGATTCGCGAGTAGGATAACTCTATTATTTATTTATGACCACGTCGCATGATCGATTCGCGAGCGGGATAATAGATGCATCTATGGTTCGAGCCGTTCGACCCTCGGTATTTCTTGCGCATGATAATTGCTGCGTACTTTCTGTGATTTATACCTGTTTACTGGCCTGGGAATTATAAATTGTCAATTGAAATAACGAAGATTTGAAATCTTAAATGTGAAAGAAGTCGCTACTTCCTATCACAACATATTAAATTGCCTATGATATTCATGCCTAGTGTCACCCTTGATTGCATTAAATTGACCTCTAGCAAGTGTCAAATCCGACCTCTCGTCACTACCTCTTCGAGGTTAGGCGGGATACTTACTGAGTACACGCTGTTTTCGTACTCATGTTACACTTGCTGTGCATTTTTATTGCACAGGTACATTCATAGATAGTGGCCCTGTTTGACGCAGCGATGTGACTGACTTGGAGACTTGGACGAGCTGCACTATCCGGAGATGACCCGCAGCCAGCAGAGTCTTCCTCAAATATATTGTATTTATTTTAAATTCCTTGTCTAGTTTGTACTCCGGACAAGTATTGTAGTATATGTATAATTCCTAGAAAATTTGCTCATGCACTTGTGACACCGGGTTCTGGGATAATTATGAGATTTATTCACTATTTAAATTTGCTAAAGATATTATTGTTTACTCAGTGGATATTCGTTAATTATTATTTAAGAAAATGAAAAGGAATGGCTTCAGGAATTTTAAAATAATGATTTTATTAATTATTAAGTGTTGGCTTGCCTGATAGTAGGGTCTGACGCCATCACAACCTTAAAGGATTTTGCGTCATGACATTTTATTTTTCTTTGATTAATTGTTTTAGCATTAGTTTAATTTTTTTTTGAGTTGGAAATGCTATATTTTTTGTTTTTGCACTTGTTGAAGTAGTAGAATGATTTTGTATTGATAAAAGATGAGGTAGTGAAGTACTTGAGAGAAAAGTACATGTTTGGTTTCTTTTAGTGTTTTGAAGTTGTTGGGAGTACATCTACTCTTTGTTTGTATCTGAAATTAGTGAAAAAGGATGGTCCTTTTCTCATTTTTGGGCAAATTTTTGGTTAAGAAAAAATTTAACCTCAAAAGACCTTTTACCACTATAAAGAGAGAGGTCTCTCTTTAGTTAGAAAAAAAGATCAGAGAAAAAGATAAAAATTAAGAAGTATTTTGCAAACTAATTTGGATAGTTCACTATTTTGTTTTTGGAGACTTAAGAACATATAGTTATTATATTTTGAAACCATTTAAAGAAAAAGAAAACCAAACAGATGGCGTCTTGTTGTTTAAAATGTACACCAAACAGACCTCAGAATGAGTTTGGTTTGGATTCTTCATGCTTATATCGTTATACGTGCAAAAATATAATTTTTAGTTATCTTATTACAGTTCTCATCTCAAAGAAGAAGATAATATAATCTAAGTCTCTTTTTCTCGTTTTGATCTAAGATAATGCTTGTCCATTCCTTTAAAATAGCTTAATTAATTTATACGCTAAGCAATTAATAGGCGCGTTTCAACTTTTTCTTTATTCACGCACTCGCTTATGTAACGTGATATTTAACATTCAATAAATTAATTCAATAATCTCATCTCATATATAATAGTTTTAACTAATTTTCATTACTTTTATCATAATTGCGGACTCGCTTGCGTAGTGCTGTAGTAACATTTAATAATTTTCCAAAAATCAATTATCTCAAAGCACAAATATAGTAATCTTTTTGAAAATAATAGTGTGCTAATAATCATTTGTCATAACTGCGGATTCGCTTGCGTAGCGTTGTTAAGATAAAATTAATAAATTCATCTCGGTCGCACATTCGCTTGCGTGGTGCGATTAGACAATTTTATTCAAATCTTTCTTTAATAATTTTAATAATTAAAAGCGCATAGGTAAAACATGAAAATAATATAAATCACAGTTTGTCCAAAACTAATTCAAGCCAAATTTTAAGTAAATAAAACGACCGTACTAGAACCACGGGACTCGGAGAATGCTTCATACCTTCTTCCCGGTCAACAAAATTCCTTACCCGAACTTTGTTTTTGCGGACCGACCAAAATAGAGTCAAACCTTCCTTTAATTAGGGATTCAAATAAAAGGTGACTTGGAATACCGAAAAATTAAAAGTAGCGACTCTGTAAATAAAATAATCACTATTCAAATTTGTCACTTTAATTGAAAAACTGTTTAACCCATAATCTATAACACATATCTTTCGGGGGTAAAAAAAGAGTGTGACATCAAGAAAAGGGAGATTTACGTAACGTCCAAACGTGAAACTGCATGACAAATAATCCACCAAAAAGCAATGGAATTCTTTTTTGAGTAATATACAATAAGCGCTAAATATACACACTCAGCTGTATATTTGAACCAAATAGTTAACACCCTTACCATAGAATAAATTAATACTGTTGACAAAGACCAAATTAGCCCCATAATAACTCAGCCATAGATGAGCCCTAATGCCAATAGATAGGTGATGATAGGCTAATTACGTATTTTAGTCGCTTATTACACTCTAATTTATTGTACTTTAATTGAGTTTGAGTTTTAATCGCTAGTGTTTTATGCTTTGTAGGAGTGATTCCGAGCTATGTAGATGTTATGAAATGATTTCAAGTGATTTGGAGCTTTGAAGTTTGAGTAAAAGCCCAAGGAATTAAGTCGGGATCGTGTTCGAGGATCAACGGATGATAGTTAAGAACGAACGAAGAATCGAGTAGGCATATTACGCACTGTCTAGTAAAATGCACATAACTTTTTGCTCAGAACTCCATTTGGGCTGAACAATATATGGTTGGAAAGCGGAAGTTTTACATTCCTATACACTATATGAAACTATATTACTTTTCCTACTCAAGTTTTACTATAATTACATATTATGCACCGAATTACCATTTATGTACATTTTAAGGAAATTAAAGATAATAATTAATGTCCTAAAATCACTCTAACGTATCTTCCACTCCTTCCACGTTTCTCTCTCCACATCCCACCTCTCTCCCCCCCATCCCCCACGTATCTTGCACAAGAGAGCAGCAATTCCACCATTGACAACCATTAAAAAGATTTGAATCTTTGAATTCGAATTTGGGTATTCAAAAATTATTATTTGTTTGAATTGGGTGTTATTGTAAAGAATTGGGAGTTCTCTCTATCTCTCAATCTCTAGTTTCAGTAATGTAAAGCAAAGGAAAAGAGAGAAGCAATTCCACCATTGACAACCATTAAAAAACTTTGAAGCTTTGAATTCGAATTTGGGTTTTCAAAAACTATTATTTGTTTGGATTGGGTGTTGTTGCAAGCAATTGAGAATATGATTTGGAGTTTATACATCAATTTTGAGGGTGTTTTGGTAAAAATTAGACTTGATTTTGGTTGAATTTTAGATTCAAACTCGAAGAAGAAGAAGAAGAAGAAGAAGAAGAAGAAGAAGAAGAAGAAGAAGAAGAAGAAGACGACATGATATACATTATACTTACGAAATTGTAGAAAAACTGTAGAAAAATTATATTCTGTTGTTTATATATATAATTTTTTTATTTAATTATTGTATGAAATTTGAACAATATTGTATAAAAATTATATTTAAGTTGTATGATATTGTAGTTTTATATAATTGAGTAGAAGTAATGTATGAAAATTGCAGATAAGTTGTTCGTGCTACTTCACATCATAAATAATTATGTTCTGTCAATCAATTGGGAATATGATTTGGAGTTTATATCTCAATTTTGAGGGTGTTTTGGTGAAGATTAGACTTGATTTTGGCTGAATTTCATATTGAAACTCGAAGAAGTCGAAGAAGAAGACATGACTTACATTATACTGCAGAAATTGTAGTAAAGTTGTAGAAAAATTGTATTCTGTTGTTTATATATTTTTTTATTTAAATATTATATAAAAATTGTATTTAAGTTGTATGAAATTGTAGTTGTATATAACTGGGTAGAAATAATGTACAAAAGTTGTAGATAAGTTGTACTATATATAATTAGTTGTATGAAATTTATTTTTATTATGTATAAATCAGATATAAAATATACAAAAATATATTGTATAAAAATTGTGTTTAAGTAATATGATATTGTAGTTGTATATAACTGGGTAGCCCAATCTTAATTTCAAACTTATCAGAACTTTTATTGCACAGAGATATGATATCCAGTTTGCTCACGCATTTCCAGTTAAAGCGGAGCTAAATTATTTACCGTGCAAAAGTAAAGATGTTCTGCATTGTTGGTGTAATTTAATCAATTATATCAAGTTAATTACTCTTATTATTTTCCTCGTAGTGGCCATATCAACCAAAATCTTCCCTTTCAGCAAGAGTGGGCATATTTGGATTTGCACTTCCACAACCGAACGATCTGGGAAAGAATCAGTTGATATTCGTCCATTTGGATCTGAAAATGAAGAAGACGGAGAAAGAGTGTGTGTAAAGAGACATAGCAGTGTCGATGATGATCTCTTTTGCAAATTGAATTGAAGGAACAACCTGTTCATCACATTGAAAAAGGAAGAAAGAGAGTTGAAAATGGTGTAACTAAATCCTTGATTGAAGGCATTAATAATAGATTGGGAGTCTTTTAAGGTGGAATGTATATATTTTGTAGACTAAACATGGGTAAGTCGGGTAATTATGTAAACATGGACATTTTTAGTAATAAAGTTCTTAATTTTGCATAAGTATGAAAAAATCCCTTGGAAAGCCAACTCAAAGGGCTACAACTTTCATGTTTTGCATTTTTCCAAATTTCAAACAGAACAATGTGACAAATGCGCGACAAGTGCGCGGCCGCGCACTGGCCGCGGATGTGAGGCATAAACTTGCCAAAATCCGCAGTCAAATTCGCGGCCACGGACGTCCTGACCTGCATAAGTGTCCTTTTTCACGTAGGAGAAGGTGTAATTGTTTGGGCCCGACCTTAATTGGTATATATACATGGGAAAATGGTATCTTGAGGACTTTTGACAGAGATTCTACCTAAGGAGGCAAGAACACACTAGGAGCAAGGCGGAGAATTCTTCTACGAGTTTTTCACTTTCCATTATTTGTTATGAATTTTAGTATTGTAGTTTTACATACTATTATGAATAGCTAATTTGTTCTCTAGGGTTTTGATGGAACCTCTTGGAGGATGAATTCTTGTTATATTTTAATATAATTTAACCTTTGAATTTGTCTATTTGTTCAACTACGTGCTTATTATATTTCAGCTGATTGAATGGTCATCGATTGACTGTGCCTATTTATTATGTGTTGCTTGAGAAAGAATACATATTTAGGCGGTTGTTGAACAACGTCTCTCCTAACGTATGTGAGAAATAAATACAACGGGTTTAAAGGCAGATTTAGAAATATCTAAGTCTTGACGTGGTCATAATGAGCGGTTAGAGAAAGCCAACTAGCGTAGTTCGAGAGAATATGTCTAGTTAATTGGTGTAGTCTCGAGAGAGAAATACGACACCTAAAGTGATCACGATCAGTAAAGAATATATAGGCGAAATTTTAGGGAACATAGCGGGAAGGATTCCAAGATTTGGGGAAATCATAACTCTAGACCTCCTAAATTTAATCTCCAACCCTTGGTATCTTTAGTTGTTAATTTACTGCTTTAGTGTCTTAGTTAATTAGTTAGATATAAGAATCTTAATCTTTATAACTTAGAAATTTATTCGAGCTTGTCTTCTTAGCGATATTGAACAATTATAGCGAAACCTTAGTTCTCTGCGGGATTCGATTCCGGAATATAGACCGGATTATATTTGTAGCAACTACTTATCCTTTATAGGACTAGAGTTGGGGTTGATCAAATTTTGGCGGCGTTGCCGGGGAACTAACAGTGTAGCTGTAGGTGTACATATTTCTAGTTTGCAAGTTTGAACTGTTATTTTTATTTTTTTTTGTATTTGAATTTTTTTTATTTTTGTTTTACTTTTTGATTTTAGAAATATGGCATCTTGGAATTATGAGAGTTTTGATGTTAGTAATTCTATTTTTGATCATCCTTATGCATATTGTAGAGGAAATCACTCATTGCAAAATTATCAAAATATTTCCGAGAGCGAGTTATGTGCACCAACTCAATCTTATGTGTGGGATGTATGTGATATATGTGGTAGTCAAGATGATCACTTTCATAGTTGTTCTTATCTTTCTTATCCTTCCCTAATCTCTTGCTATGATGGTTCTACTTTTTCTAGTGAAGTAAATAGGAACAAAGAAACCAGGGAAGCTGACCTGAAGGAGATCAAAGATATGTTAAAGTGCCTTTTGGAACAAAATAATGAGAAACAACTGCAGATAGAAAGGCCAGAGGCAACTATTCGCAACGTGGAGGCTCAAGTGAGTCAAGTGGTTGAAGCTTTTAATGCTCAGCAAGGCAATTTTGTGGATAGTAGCCAAAAAAAGCATGTATTAGATGCAGAAATCGAGGTGATAATAGAGGAGGTCAGAGTAGAACTCCAACAATCAATCGAACTAGATTTTGAGGATGTCGATGTTGTAGAAGAGATACTAGAGCCAACAAAGGACATTGATGATACATATTTAGCTGACTCTAGTGTTATGGGCGTTGAGGAAGTAGACAGTCCCAATGTTCATGTAGTTAAGCGCATTGGTCCACACTCCAAGCACTTTTCCACATTGTGTTTGGATGATGATATAGAAATAGAGTCATCCGAACCATTTGAGGAGTCAATGAATGAGGAACAAGGTGCCTACATTCTGAAATTCTTCTTACCAGAAAGTCGGAATTACACACCTCATCTAAAGGCCAAGAAGTGCAGAATACTACATAATTTCCTTAGGCCAGTTAGATTCGTTCCACCACGTCATGAGCATAATCATAAGCTTGAATCAAAACTTGGGGTCCAATCCATAAGTTCAAAGTGGAGGCAAAAAGTGACTTGCGTCGTGCAGCGACATTAAATCAAGAGCTTGTTGGGAGGCAACTCAGCTTTATTTATTTATTTATTTATTTATTTGTTTATTATTATTGTATTATTCTTGTAGTGTCGATTTTTGATTTTTTGGAGCATGGAATGCAAATCCATTGGAAGGAGGCAATAGCAAACCAGATGGTTGGAACTAAGTGTGAGGTACCCGCACGAAAGGCCGGGCCTGAGAGAAGTCTGAGTACCTCATGAGCTGCTAGTGATTCGACCTTTGGCCTACCAGAGAGTTTCTTTTACCCTATATAAGAGTGTGAATTGGGGGCAATGCACAATTTTAAGTGTGGGGTAAGGAGATTGTCCGGGTGACTTTTTATGTTATTTTAGTTGTATTAGTTTAATTGAATAAATTTTTCTTTTACAAAAATAGAAAAGATTTGACTTTTTTCGACGATGGATCTATTGGACAATTTTCTTGAGGGATGAAAGTCGAAGAAAAAAAATACAAAAAGATTTTCTTTTGTTAGGAGTGTATCAATTCCCCCTTGGTTTTTCTTTAGGCCACAGTTCTTTTCCAAGGGTTTTGTTTAAACCAGGTGTAGTTAGTTTTATTTTTTTTAAGAGTAGGAGTCAGTGTGAGATGAATTGAATTGAAGCAATATCTCTTGACTTTGTTATGCCTTGAGAATAGTGAGTACTTTGGTTGTGACGCTTACGCTCATTTTTTTTGGCTATTATATACGTACCTTAAATTTTATACGCTTAACTTTGCTTAACTGCTTTGAATAGAGTGTCTTGATGAAATCAATCCTAAGTGAGTTGTGTGCCATGTGTGTGTGAGGTTTGTGTGTTATTCTGTGCATTAAAGTTGATGTCTAGAACTTGCCCTGTGTGTTTGCAAAGCGAAATGGTAGTTTTGTTCAGTCTTGGAAGTTATATAGGCGTTTCGTTGTTGAGCCATGTATATATTTTACCCGTCTAATTGTTATGTATCATAGTTAACGCCTATGAGCATGTAATCATGTTTCTTTGGCAACCACATTACAAGCCTTACCCATTTGTTTGGATTAACCATCTATTTGAACCTTCTAACCTCTCATGAGCACTTGAATTGTTATGAACTGTGTAAAAGTTAAAGTATGGGGTGGTTGGTTTGTCTTTTGAGTGGAACTAATAAAATAAGGAGAAATGTGCACTGTTTTGAAAAAGTAAGAGCCACTTGAATTAAAAAAAAAAAAGAAAAAGAAAAAAATAGTTGTATTGCTTTGAAAAAAAAATTATTCTTTGATAAGTGGTGACTCTTGATGTAATTGTGCTTAAAGAAGTTTGGGGTAATATACATTGATGTGAAGATGAAGTTTGGTTTGACATAAGTATGGGGTCTGAATGTTAAAGTATATGTATTAAAGTGCTTAGGGAGGTGTAGTCACTCTTATATCTAAATGTATCCTACTCGTCCCGCAGCCTATATTACAACCAAATAAAGTCCTACTTGATCCTAGACTGAATGAGCTCGATTAGTAGAGTAGTACACTACGGGCAAGCCTATGGTGCATCTTTTGTAGCATATGAATGTTATTTCTGAGAGCGAGTGAATTCTTTCTATCTTGAATTCCTAAGTGTTCTTAAATTTTATTGTGTGGAACTACTCTCTTTTGTTGGGTGAGAGCACTTGATTCATGAAGGAAAGGTAATGTCAGTGACCTCTATGTTAGAGTAACTGGGTAAATTGTGAATAACGCGTGGTACTTATAAGTCAAATCTTGAGGTGAAGATGTTACGCTTTTGTGCTTAGTCTATTTTAAGTATTCTTGGTGTGATGAGTTAGGAGAATTGCTTAAAAAGATCGTGTCTATATAAAGTGTAGTTTGATTACTCGAGGACGAGCAATGGTTTAAGTGTGGGGTGTTGATAATAGGATATAATTACGTATTTTAGTCGCTTATTACACTCTAATTTACTGCACTTTAATTGAGTTTGAGCTTTAATCGCTAGTATTTTGCACTAATTGTGTGTTTTATGCCTTATAGGAGTGACTCCGAGCTATGTAGATGTTATGAAATGAATTCAATTGATTTGAAGCTCTAAAGTCTGAGTAAAAGCCCAAGGAATTGATCCGAGATCGTGTTCGGGGATCAACGGATGATAGTTAAGAACGAATGAAGAATCGAGTAGGCATATTACGCACTATCTAATAAAATGCACATAACTTGTTGCTCATAACTCCATTTAGGCTGAACAATATATGGTTGGAAATCTAACTAAAATATCTACAACTTTCATGTTTTAATTTTTTCTAAATTTCAAACATAACAGGGTGAAAAATGCGCGACAAGTGCGCGGACGCGCACTGGCCGCGGATGTGAGGCAGAAACTGGCCAAAATCCGCGGCCAAATCCGCGGTTGAATCCGCGGCCGCGGACGTCCTGACCTGGAAAAGTATCCTTTTTTGTGTATGAGAAGGTATAATTGTTTGGGCACAACCCTACTTGGTATATATACATGGAAAAAATGGTATTTTGAGGAGTTTTGACACATATTCGACCTAAGGAGGCAAGAATACACTAGGAGCAAGGCGGAAAATTCTTCTACGAGTTTTTCACTTTCCATTATTGGTTATGAATTTTAGCATTGTAGTTTTACATACTATTATGAATAGCTAATTTGTTCTCTAGGATTTTGATGGAACCTCTTGGAGGATGAATTCTTGTTATATTTTAATATAATTTAACCTTTGAATTTGTCTATTTGTTCAACTACGTGCTTATTATATTTCAGTTGATTGAATGGTCATCGATTGCCTGTGCCTATTTATTATGTGTTGTTTGAGAAAGAATACATATTTAGGTGGTTGTTGAACAACGTCACTCCTAACGTATGTGAGAAATCAATACAGCGGGTTTAAAGGCAGGTTTAGAAATAACAAAGCCTTGACGTGGTCATAATGAGCGGTTAGAGAAAGCCAACTAGCGTAGTTCGAGAGAATATGTCTAGTTAATTGTTGTAGTTGCTCGAGAGAGAAATACGACACTTAAAGTGCTCACGATCAGTAGAGAATATATAGGCAAAATTTTAGGAAACATAGCGGGAAGGATTCCAAGATTTGAGGAAATCATAACTCTAGACCTCCTAAATGTAATCTCTAACCCTTTAGTATCTTTAGTTGTTAATTTACTGTTTTGGTTTCTTAGTTTGTTAGTTAGATATAAGAATCTTAATCTTTATAACTTAAAAATTTATTCGAGCTTGTCTTCTTAGCGATATTGAACAATTATAGCGAAACCTTAGTTCTTTGTGGGATTCGACTCCGAACTTATAGACCGGATTATATTTGCAACGGCCGCTTATCCTTTATAAGACTAGAGTTGAGCGTGATTAGTAGGTCTACGTGTTATTGAATTCTCAAAAGAATAATTTACACTGTTGACAAAGACCAAATTAGCCCCATAATAACTCAGCCATAGATGAGCCCTAATGCCAATTGGTAGGTTTGCTTGTTATTGAATTGCCAAAAGAATACATTAATACTGTTGACAAAGACCAAATTAGCCCACACAAGTCAGCCATAGATGAGCCCTAAAGTCATTGGTAGGTCTGCTTGTTATTGAATGGCCAAAGGAAGGGAATCAATCACCCTACACAAATGTCAACGGGCAAAGCAGCCTCTAATGTCTGGGACCGCTGCCGTCGTTCATTACTATGAGCCAAATCCTGTTTTCCGAAAACAAATAAAGGTTCAGAAAAAAAAGAATATCTATCCAATAGTGAAATCCTGTAAATAAAGCAAAAACGGTTCCCATAGAAAGTACATAATGGAAACCTAATGAGATGGGGAATTTGTAACCCCCTATTTAGACTTTTGGGCCCTTCATCTTTCTGAATCGAGACCCGGCCCGGCTCGCGTCGAGTCAAATTTCTTTATAATAATTTTGTTTGTTTCGATATTTTTTGGCTGTTATAGTGAGGTGCTGTTATAAAGAATATATATTATAATATAATATAAAAATCTGTTCCAAAAAAACTTGGCTTTTATAGTTAGTGGTTGTTATATAGAAATATTGTTATAGAGAGGTCTAACTATATTCCAAAAGCATTGGCAAGAGGTATGACACGTTATTGTCACGCCTCCTTTTTCAGAAGAATATGGAGTATTTCCAATTAAAATTATTCGAAATGAGATTATTTGTTTAATCAGAGTTGCCACTTGGAATAATTATTTTGGTGTCCCAAGTCACCTATTTATTTTAAAATCTCAAATCGGGAAAATTGACTCTACTTAATGGTTTGCGAACACAAAAGACCGGGTAAGGAATTCTGTTAACGACCCGGGAGAAGGTGTGAGGCACTCCCGGATTCCGTGGTTTTAGCACGATCACCCAACTATTAATAATTGGACTAATTATCTTATTTATTACATGCTTAAAACCTATTGTACATTTTATCTTTCTAACCGCTTTTTGTATACATCACAAATCACGCCACGTGCTAGTATAAAACATCAGGATTCTAGAGATTATATTATGTTTTTCTTCTTATTCATAGTGGGAAACTCTCTCTGCTTCTGTCATAAGTATTAGGCTTAACCGAACCTCGTTAAATCCTTGTGTTATTTTTTCTTCTCTATTTGCTTTGTATGTCATTACGTGCTAGTTAATCCACGATCTTCCGTAACAGTTAGGAGGAATGTTGAGGTATGTTGAGATATCCATATACCTTAGGATTTCTTAGAGTTCATGTCTTCCAAATGTTTGCTGAACGTCTCTAATGCTAAAATGTTAATGTATGAGCATGGGGCAAGCGAGCATGCATTATCCATGGTTTCTACTCTATGTTGCATCTAATGCTACTATGTACTTTATATAAGTACCTTATGAGTTCTCAAGCTAAGTGATGGACAATTTGAGTTTTTGAAATTGCTATACTGGATATACTGGAGGAAGACACATTCTCTTATACACGCACATTAAACTCTATCCTTGGCGTTCCCTTGTTCAAGTAGGTGAATTGGTGTTTCTTAAGGCAAACTTAGAAGAAATATAAGAAAGGTACTTGTTCAAAAATAAGTTCAACATACTATAGGAAATAAATCAAATGCCCTCCGTTTTGGTCTAACCTTCATCTTATTCGAACCAATGACAGTACTTATTTTGACATTTGCATTTTACTTCATATGCAATCGATAAGTAGGAGTCGCCATTAGATGTTGAGCTCTAGCTGTTACTAATCCAAATATTTCAGTCATGTCAATATCTTTTGGTAGCATTCCATTTGGTAGCTCCCAATCAAAGCAGTGAACTGATGCGAGACTAGAATTCATACTTTAACATGTTATATGCCTTACATTTTATGTGCGTTAATGATAAAAACACACGTTTTATGTGCTTAATGGAGTTTATTTCATGTGTAGGTGAATTGGAGATGGAAACCGAGCTAAATGAATGCAAATACGTCGAAAATACGCTTAAGAGGCGAAGAGGGAACACCCTGGCCTTATTCAGGCGTTTGGCCCCTAAAGCCAGGCAGCCCTGGCGTTAGGGGGGCCTTAGAGCCCAAACGCCAGGCCTGCCCTGGCCTTAGGGGGCGTTTGAGCCCAAACGCCCGGGGTCCCAGGTTCGGTCAATTCCGAGTTTTGACGAGTTTAAGTGTTTCCCGGTTGGACTAGAAGTCTCCTACACGTTTAGGGTTTGTCCTAAACATATAAATCGACCCACAAAACACAACTTGAGGGGATTCGGAAGGCATACGGGGATTCGAAGAGACGGATGGCAAGACATCAATTTGTACAGATTTTCTTCATTACTTTGTAG